>JAQGAF010001714.1:0-28226 GCA_034687865.1 Kryphioiulus occultus
AAAGTTGTTTTTGCATTGAAGTATACCATGGACCTTCATGTAGTGTAAATGTACATGTATGAATTATAGCGAGGCAGCCCCAGATTTCACTATTTCGTTTTTCTTAAGAATGAGAACGCAGACAGAAAGTGATGAAAATAGTAGCAGCTATAAAATCTTCTCATCCTCAAGTACGGTATGACTCTCCCAGAATTACGTTAAAGCATATAATCTTCTCGAAACAACAAAGCACACGTTGCACCAAATAGAGGATAGGTCTGCACTAAAAGCTGGAAAATCTAGTCCTGCCCTCGTCTGCATCACGCAATTCTGTATGCATAAAACTGGCACTTTTGCGAGACTCGATAATTTGCAAACCTTCAGAAACCTGTGCAAACCATATGTTTAAACGTCTCTGATAAAATATCCTTGGGAAGTACTGTTTTTGCGAACGAAGGCAGGTTTCACTGAATGCTTTTTACAGCCTCCACAGTTTCATCTTAGAAAAAATAGCACGTGGGCGGTGACACACAACGTCTTCGGTGCAATTTGTAGGTAAATTACCCAAAATTCAAATTCATTGTCTTACATTTATTCGTGATCTTGAATGCAAATGAACCGTAGCGCGAACGATACGAAGCGTATATCCAGCTACATGTATTTCAATAAGAATTTACATTTCATCACTGGTGATTTTTTGCCACCTTTCTAGGGCTAAGTGTCAACGAAGAAGTCATGCATTCCAAAACGCACGACAGCAAGATTAACATTTAAAGTCTGGTCGCATAAAATTGGCCGTGAACTACATCTGGTGATAAATACGCCAAATTTAAGAGCAGGCAATATGAGGAATTTAAAAACAAACAGCTACATCGTAAGGCCTGTTAACAGCACGATAGTGGACCTGTCTAAGGCAAAACTGGATTTGGGATTGACCATAATGAGGCAGGGTGGTACCTGGCAATTTGCGTTTCAAAGTTTCTGCAAGCAGCCAATCGACAATGAATTAAAATAACAAAATTGCTAATTTGGTGAAGTTTCAAGTTAAATCGGGAAATTTTGATGGTTACACATTCGATGACTTTAAATTCCCACAACTCCTAACTTTCATTTGTAGTCTCTTAATTAGTGGCATTTGTTGTCATAAATTGTTGTGCAATGGTTGCACTGCGAACACCCATTGAAATGATGAAATTGGAAGACCAGACCATCTCCGCACCCTGTATACTCATCAGCCATTTGGGTGGTTCTTTTTGGCATACTGTGAAATCATCATTCTTGACAGTGGGTAGAGTAAATCCGAAAAACCCAAAACATTTCTGGGTGGTGTTTCAGTGGAATGTTTAATGCATAATGAACAAGTGCACCACCTTTCTAAATGTTGCTTACTTTTATGCGGTTACTTATCACATTTGTATTCATTTCTTTTGTTCCATGTAATGTACATGTGTTCATGGCCCATATAAATATAAACTGCACATTTACATTTATAAAGCAAATTGCATAAGCCGATTGTTTTGATAAACGCTTTGTGATAACGTTATCAGATTACGTTTTTGAAAACTGCGTTGTTATCATTATAATATGTACTTTGAATTATATAAAAATAAGGCGTTTATGTAGATCTACTGTATAAAATGGCATACGAGATCACTGTTTATGCAATTTTGAGTAAAAGTGAAAAATTTCATGCTTTTATAGCGAGTATAATCAAAAGTACCAAACATTTTGGAATAGCATAAACTGGTTGCACAATGAACAGATTAGTTAAGGTTAATTGGATAGGTATTACCATAAGAATAAATGTTAATGAAATGGTGTTGTACCAGTCGTATAAACGAATTAAACTCATGGAAAAGAAGAGCGAATTCCGTTGTAAGCACAAATAAAAAGCAGGGAATATATAAATCTTTCCACATGCTTATTAACTAATACAATAAAAAATGCGCATTGCACGTAAGCAATTACAAATAAGAAGTGAAAACAAGTAAAACCTACTTTTGCATAAGCCGCACGTGTTCTATGTATGTCAATATCACTTTTGCATAAAACTTTCATATTTTTCAAATGAGTTTTGAAAACTTATTATTTTACACTAAATACGTGTCTTTTTAACGTGCACAAGAATAACTGAAGGTTTAATCTATACAATAGTTTTTGTTTACTGTTTTCGTCAAAACGGGTATTTTCTTCACGGCTATTACGCGTGAAGAACAATAAGTGAGACAATATATATGTTGCAAAGTTCTTGAGAAAAAAAAATATTTAAAAGCAGCTTTTTGGATAACAGAATGCAATCAAACGAACGTGCCTTCGATTCTGTCTGACATAATGAAATCGATATAAACTCAACCTTGATCGTTCGGAAAGGCGCATTTTCATCATTTTAATGTTGATTGAAAATATCCATAGTTTTTGCTCACTTCTCAGTTAAATAGCGCTGACGCATGTTTTTTTTAGGCCACGTCTTATTCTTGTAGGCCGTTGTAGTAAATGTCTATAGTGCATTAACCAAATTGCATTAACGCTTCATTTAGTCATGGCCATAAAACCACAAAATTAATATCCTACGAATTGCTGGTATGCCCAAGCCACTATTTTTAGTGATGAAATCTGACAACTACAACACCTCCCTCACTCAAAATTACATTCGGCAAATTATTTTCCTTTTAAAATGCCAAATTCACAAAACACAACGTGGTGTAAGGCGTCGTTTTGGTTTTGTAGGACAAAGTTAACTGCTAAATTCAAATGGAACGCTGACTCACGATAATGTTCAGTTAACGTAGGAATCATTGGCTCGGTTGTCCCAGCCTGATGAATAATAATAGTGATTTTATCCAACACATCCCAATACAAAAAATGGGCCTTCCATACTCCAGATTTGGGAACAGAATGGCAGAGCCCAAATTTCAAGGTAAATTTTTATCATAAGTTCACGGCCTGGTCACGACCAAGATTTGGATGGTAATGGAGTTGTCCTAGAATTCTGGCTGCTGAAATGTCTTAAAGTATAAGGCGGGCACGAGGTGCAAGTGCCATTAACAAGTTGACATTAATGTATTTTCAAACACCGGACAAAAATACGAAAACCACATTCTAATATTAAATGTGGATCAGGGTCTGGGTTCTGGGTATGTGTGCCTCAACCATGTGTTACATTTGACCTCTCTGGAGATTTCACCATGCACGGAAACACCTGAGAATTAACATGTTGAGAAATACATGTCTTTTGTCATTAACCTCATTTGAGGAATTTGGGCAGTTATACTGTAAGTCTTCCTACAATGAAATGTTCGTTGGACTTGAAAATTTACTGTATAATACAGTAAATACGATCATACGTTGATACGGTCATACTGTAAAATACATTCAGGAATCTCGGAGTAGACTGTATAGTTGTAAATTAGCTAATCGTATACAGTAGTTCTTATAGGGAAACTTATTTCATTACTGAAAATCTTATCAGATGGAGCTGTTATAATGCAATTACCCTCGTTGCTTTTTGCATAAGCTTAACACAAAGGCCAATCTGAGATAATATCGACAAGATGTTTCGATGATACCAATAATGAAAACGCAATTGCTTAAATGATCCCTTTATCTGCATGCAAGCGCGGGTAGATAAAGGGATTTTAGAATTTAGAGAATGTTGAGGTAGGAAAACTTAAGTAACTTATGTGGGCTCGAACAATGAACCAATGAAGCCACTGAATGAACTGATTACGTGATAATTGCTCCTGACAAAAAACACGAGGAACTTTTACTTTTATCTGGATGTTGCATACATTTTTTAATTAAATTGTTTCGCCATCTTATAATCTTCCAGTGACATGCATCTGCGGGCTATACCTTCGTTTACTTCCCCCTTTTATTGCACTTGGGGGTGGGCGTTGAGGTTGGCCACCTTCACTTTCAAATTATCACGTTTTTTTTACTGGAATTATTTTTCGTCTCTCGGATTAAATTTTTGTCGATTAATATGTACATGTAAGGTACCAGCTTTTACGTTGCTCTTTTCTTATTATGGACCGAGGCGGGTCCTCAAACCTATTTAGTGCGTGAATTTATGCGTAAAATAAAACTCTTCTCTTTGTGCTATACAGTGTACGCGTAGCCGATCAACGTTTCTTGCTTATTTTTCGTAATTACAATGCAATGATATCCATTAGTATTTCTTGTGGGTTGTTGCTATCGCTGCAGCATTCTAAGTACATGTATTGTAAAGTAACTACATGCATATTATAGTCATGTCACTATATATGCTACATTTTCTGCATCATATCATCAGTGAAAATGCATAAACAGAACAGGAGCATATCTTTCGATATACTGTACATGTACACGATGTCGATAAATGATGTCCTTTAAAAATTAACGGTCACTATATAGGCAGCTCACGGGACATGCATAGTATATAAACGCCTCGACTTGTCATTTACTAGAGTTTTAATGAGCATAAAGGCCTCTTAGCTGTGATGTGGGGGCAATTTATTACTTTAATTGGTAGCGACTATGAAGATATTTCGAATTTCCTGATTTGCATTCTTGTCAGATCTTGAAATCGAATGTATTTTCACAAACACCCTAAGGGCGAGCTGTTTCAATGTCATTTGTTATCTTTTCACGTAATTTGCCAGTGTTTGTGATTTCAATGTACATGTAAGATGGCAAGTCGGAGTCAGACTTCTTAAAGATATTGTTCGGGCAGCACCATCACTGCTTAAGTATGAGCTGTGCTTTTATAGCTTAGACTTGATCTCAGGCAATATTAGCTGCCCGATCCAGACACAGGAATTTAAATTGAACGTACTACGAGAGTATGGCATGGTGCAATTTCACACAAAAGTGTGTTTCCTTTTTAAGGATTGCTTTGAAAAAGTTTCGTGCAAACGCAAAAGTGACAAAATTGCGTACGATTCATGATAGTGCGTGGATTTTGTGTTGTTTTTGAAACTTTTTCATAATGTAGTCAGCATTAGAGTAATATTTCTCAAAATGGGCAAACTTTTTTTGCAGACCATAACGTTTGCATCAAAGGTGTTCCACTTTGTCTAAAAGCTTGAAGGGCGAGGTTTGTAGAGAAATACTTTCAAGTTTTTCCCCCTTTTCCTTCCTGCTGGCCATATCTCAAGCCGCATAAATTACGGCAGTTCGTGAGCATTTCGGAAATACAAACTCTTATTGAAGGTTATCGGAGTCTTTTTTTGGTTAGAGGTGAAAAACGAAATGCAGGTTATCCAGATCGGCTCATATTTAATGTCAGTTTCCAGGGCGTGGACTATGGTATAGCCACAAAGAGTTTGAAAGGCTTCAGGCTGATCTGGCTGGGTAAATTGGTTGCGTGCAATCCCATGCAGAATTCAAATGAACGTACCTTCAAAATCTCTAATCAATAGCAGGCCCAACGTGTTATTCTCTACATTTTTTATATTCAACGTTTTGTTCTTCGGATGCATTAATCCCACCCAATTTTCAATTGTGTTGACCACTCCAAAAAATCTGAAATTATGAGCTCTAATGCTCCAAATACAAGGATCTGACAGGTGATCAGAGATTGCATCTAAGATTGGTAATTTGCTCGATAATGGAGCAAGCGTGATTCGAAATGACCAGGCGCGAAAAAGCATGAAAAATCTTCTCACAATTAATTTGGTTGCGAACAGCACATTATCCAGCAGTTTTATGTTGCATTTAGTTATGCATGTATGTGGGTTCATAGATAGCCAAGAGGCCAGTAACCAAAGACGTGTATTTCGGGTGAAGGATTGCGTATGTAGTGTTGGTGTCGTAGGTGTAATCGTACTCGTTTGTGTATGACTTAAAAACAAAAGTGGTTATTCCAAACACGCTTTTCTTAATTCTTGTTTTCAACATTCTGTCGACGCATACAATGCTGGGAAGCCAGCAATTATAATCAAGAGGCATGTGCCTTAAACAACTAAACAACAAATGTTGGAAATTCCAAAATCGTTGTTTGTTATGCTCTACAAATTGACTTTTCTTCATCATAAAATAATGGAGAAGAATGCATGTGTTTACCTATACATGATGCTGTAAATTAACTCTAAAATAATTAGAGCGCATTTTACGCAGTTGTCTCGAATAGTTTCATATACTCGTTTATATTGCCATTATGAAAAAATGTCGTTACAATTTCACGAACTTTTGGAAAAAGAAATAAAAATAACAACCATGTCAATTTATATAGAAAATATAGGTAAGCTTTTATTGTACAGTGTATGTAATAAATCATGATTAGTGTCACCTGCATTATTCAATTATTTATATGACACGTGGATTATTTAAATATTAGATATGAAAAACTTGCGTTACATCAACCTGAGATGAATGCAATGATTGTTACAATTAAACATGGTTGAGCATTGTTTATCACGTGTTTGACGTAAGAATACATCATGTGTGGGCACTGCTTTCAAACTTTGTGGACACCAGGCATTTTCTTCTACTCTGAACTGTATCTATACATTGTAGCATCATACTCAATATTTTAATTCTGAAAATCATACCTATCAAGTTTTTAATAATGCATGACAAATGAAAATGGACTGCAACAGTACCACCTACATGATGATTCCAATTCAGATATCTGTCAAACTGGGAATGACACATTATGAATCCAGATTAAAACTTTCGTTTAATATGCCAGCTTAGCCTTGCGTTTGATCGCCAACCAAGGTTACAATTTAAATTAGTTAAAATTGATAATCGTCATTTTGACGAAAATCAAAATGGTGGACTTGATAAACTTGAAAATGTTCTGTCATGTTTAGTGTAAATCGGTCCTGTATGTGTGTTGCCCACTACTGTTTAGACTCGCGTTATAAAATCGTCATTAATTATCATGGTCGTTTTTTATACATTAAACTTAATAACTGTTCGAACAAAGAAATAGAAGCTTAATGGTCAGAAACAAAACAATGGCGTCAAAACAACCAAGCACTAAAACAATTCTACCCAGACAATCGAAGAAGCAAAAATAATTGGGATAGACGCGTATAGACGCATGCAGGCCTGTTCACCTTCCAAACCACGGCAGAAATATCAAACAACAACCTGTTTCTCAAACAAAGCATTGTTAAGTGACCACTGTGACGCAGTGCCAGGGCTAAGAAGCGGCCACCGCCTTCCATCCATAGTTCTATACTAATACGCCAAATAACTCTAGTTATTATTACTAGTTATTTTTGTATAACTCTAGTTATGACTTTCAATCCGTCAGCATGTCAAGACCCAATAAAGCCACAGAAATTTTTTTAATGAAAACAAAGTATTTTCACACTCAAAATTAAAATTTTATGGCGTGCACTCGTTCAGAGCAATTCCCACAACTGTCCTAACACTCAGAAACTTTTCATTTTTTTTAAGTAGAGACAGATACATGTATATATCCCGTTATCCGTCTATTCGTACAATCGCCACACCTCAACACGCCAAAGACGCAGGCTGGATTTGGGGAATAAATGTTGGGAATGATTTACTGTTCTGCCATAGAGTTCACATTTTTATTCGGGCATATACAGTATACGATTCTAACCAAAAAAGAAAGCCAAGGTAATCCTAGATAATACACGGCTCGAGAATCGGAAAAAAGTTCTTAATTGAAAACTTTATTGCAGTTTCCAAAAGTTGGAACGATGTTTACCAACGAAAAACCGAATTCCCAGCCGCCAAATTGACATTTTTAATGACAAAAAAATCTGGAATTGATAAAAGATGAGCGAACTTACTGATGGCGAAAGAGAGGAAGAGGCAGGTGAGCAAGATGCGCTCCATGGCCTAAAATTGGGACGAAACCAGTCCCCTGTCCGAAGGCTTTCGCGCACACACGCAGCAGGAGTTCGGGAAAAGTCCGGTAGAGTGGAGGAGAGACGATGCCGCTGGAGCAGCGTTGTCCACGGCCACGAGCACAAGCACAAATCCCCGTTAAACGTGGACGATCGGTTCGCATGGACGTACAGCCACTGCTCGATTTGCTACCTGAAAGGCTGAGAAGGCTACACCTGTTCTCCTTCTCGGTTAGTGACGTCACTGCTGGTCCGGCACGGCCCCCTAACTGGTTGGCTGACGATTTGTCCTACATTAATTATGGTTGCATGGGATGAGCGGGCTTTTTCCAAAAGTGCGAGTGGTCAGCGGGTGTCTGGTGCAGCCAGCAGTGACCGTCGTGCAATGATAAAAGTTAATAAAAATTGCTTCGATGGCCTCTTTGCTCCTCGATATGTAGAAGATATGTTTAATTGGCCGTTGCCGAACATTAAGATGCGCCAGAAGAGTGAAAGTTGACGGATGCACTCGATTTGTTCTTAACCCCAGGGATGCAAATTGCCCCAGTGTTATCAGTCTTCAGAAACCTGCTGGGGCGTGAGGCATGGTGCTTTTTACGTGTAGATGAAGATAAATGGAGGAGAAACATGTTGCATGCACTGGTGGCTTGCAGTGTGCAAAAACGATCAGAAAAACACTTGGCATTTTCAATCAAGCAGCGATGCTGAAAATGCAGTTCGGTCCATGGATCGAAATAGATGAATCTGAAAAAATCACTTTTTGTTATGAACATAATGAAGACCCTACAAGTACATGGTCAGTAATACTGTGAGTTTCAACAAATGTGGTCAGTAATACTGTACATTCTCATTACTGAAAATTATCCGAATTTTTGGATACCATACTGTGTATTGGAAGGATCGGCATAGGTTTTTGCGGTATAGGTTGAGGTTAGGCGGTATAGTTTTTGTGGTTGCAAATACTTGGGTCAATCGTATAAGTGCATTTAAAAGATTTTATATTTTAATGAATGATAACAAAATATGCATACGTACTGTACATCGTTGAGAGCCCTGAGCAGCAATTAGAAGTTATTTGCAGTTCGCATTCTGTAAATTTAATATTAAATGCGAATAACCTTCATGAACACGAAAACACTGCATAATTTCCAGTTGAATTCTCCAATGTTTTTGCAAGCCTTATTAGCAATATTTCGTGGCTTGGACATTTGATTTCACGTTATAACACCTCCTCCTGGTGATACAGATTACATTCAGAACATTACTATTGTGTGAAGGAGAAAAATGTGTTAAGATGGGAAAAGCCATTTTTGGATTAAAATTTGGAGAAACTTTTAGCAACTCAGGAACTTTTTGCCACTCGCAAACTTTTAGCAACTCAAACTCCCGAAATGACTTATTGATCGATTGTTTTAAATTAACAAAACTAAACAATTTTGAATTTTTCTCCTGGAAAGGCAATGTCAAATAATGAAAATGAGATTTGACAAAAACAATTATTTATTAATGCAAAACATTCAATATTGATGGATGATACAATGGTAGAAACATCTGTGACATACTACAGTGTAGCTAGTTTAGCCCTGTACTCAAAACAATCAGGTTGAAGTCAACACTTGTAAATATTGGTGAGTTGAATATTGCTTTATTAGTATGTTAAGTTTAAAACCTTTGAAAAGAGTCATTTCTGGAGTTTGAGTTGCTAAAGGTTTGTGAATGCTAAAAAGTTTCTGAGATTCTACATATAAGTTTTTGAAATTTTGATCCAGAATTAAATGACTTCTTCTATACTACATTTACTTATATTGTTCACTTCGAATTTTGGTACATGTATGTTCGTTGTGTTGCTAGGGACACAAGTCAAATATTGAAAGCATAATTCACATGTTGATTAGTTTTCAAAGTAATTCATGAAAAAATGCGTTTTTAATAGCGTATAGGGAAGAGTGGATGGAACTGTGTCGCAATCGCAAAAACGAGACACTGTACCAAATGTGAGAACAATTCTGTGTTAAACAACCCATTTTCTTCCATAAATGTGTTTATCGGCGCCTGTTACTGATATAAATTTATTTCGGTTTTGTTTTCTTCGATGTTTCTTGCTTGAGTGACAATGCAGTACGTACTATGTATTTATGAAAACAAAAACATCCAAGTGCATGAGATGGCGCATCGAGTACATCAGTGCAATCACCCGGGTCCTAATTAAGCATAGTCATTCCGGTATTATTAGAACGGAATATTTTTGCGCAAATGTAATTAAGCAATAATGTATTGCTCTATTTTTTTCAAATGAGGAAATGCCTACATCACCAAGCTGCCCAAATAAGGATTCTGATATAAATTCCAAAATCGTCCACAAACAGAAGTCATTGCAACCTTCAGACGTCTTAGTAGAAAGATAAAAGATTGATCAAACTTTCGTTTTCCATCTTAAAACTCATTGTACATGTACGGTAAGAAACCCATCAAAGGTGATTCCAGATAGTGATCCAAAAGTGATCATATAACACGTCCTTGATAGAACTGCTTTAATTAATGTGATAGATCTTATGGCTAAACACATTTGCAACTTGCGACGAATGTGACCATTGAAATTACATGTATTAGTACATGCAGTTTATATCCATAGTATTAATCAATAAGTAGTTTTCATGCATTCGAAATTTTAATAAAATTGAAGATTCTGGTACCCCTTGAAACAGGAGCAAATTCAACAAAATGAATAAAAATGCATGATTTTATATTACAAACATTAGATTGTAAAGTTGTTTACCAGAACCGCCCTCTCGCAGTTTAGCTAAATCACTAAAGTTTGATCATTC
The DNA here is from genome assembly GCA_034687865.1 of Kryphioiulus occultus. Classification (NCBI taxonomy): domain Eukaryota; kingdom Metazoa; phylum Arthropoda; class Diplopoda; order Julida; family Julidae; genus Kryphioiulus; species Kryphioiulus occultus. The sequence goes on from JAQGAF010001714.1 coordinate 10,613, forward strand.
AGTTTCTTCACAAGGAGTTGAATGCTCGAATTATCTCTGTATTCAAGCAATAAATTCATCACATGCACTATGCACATCATGCAATTTAAAAATCACCTGGATTCATGCGTTTGCATTGAACAGAAGTGCTGATCGTTTCAAAAACACCGTAAAATTCTCAGAATATTGTTAAAAATGCATATATGTAAAGATAATTTAAAAATAATGTGGCGAGATTGTTGTGAATATGCGATGACTTCGTATCCTCGCAGCTTAATTTCCATTGTATCACGCTTAACTCAGTAGTTGCCCGTTTTTTCTTGTTCTCTATATAGGTCTTTATTCTATCGTAAATCTTCTTAATAATATGGCAATCGGAATCAAAATTCCTCACACGCCTCATTTTCCAAAGTGGAGTTGCTTGAATGCTTCTCCAAAATGGAAATCCTTTCCCGAATGATACAATGAAAGGTGGGCATCGATTATTAACGTAGTCCTTGTTTGACACTGGTTTTTGCGGTTGACTTAACAACGCCGAGCTATGGAAGCAGGAAGTAAGCAACTATCAGTAAATTGAGATATTGGGAAATTCCTTTGGTTGAATTGAAATTCACGTTGTACGCCTAAACATACAGGGACATTAGAAAAAGCGCTATACAGCACATTAGAGTCGGTTGCAGACCACAAATAATAAGTTGGGATAATAGTTTTTGCTTCGTTTTCCCACATTTCTTTGCCATTATTATGCGTTTACGCTAATAATTATAATGTCCTTCATTTTGGTGACTGATCTCCCTCTCCTGCCAGGCTCCTGCCAGGGAGCCACGAAATATTTAAGAATTAAAAAAATTGTGAATTATTTTTTTCTAAAACCGCACAATTGAAAGAATATAGCGAGTAACAATGCATTGTTGTGCCAGTCAAAATCCCGGGTATTATACACCGTAGGATGTAACGTTAGCGAATTTGAAATAAATTTTGTAATTTTATTTTTTAATTAATGCTTTATAACCAAATAAGTGTACCGGTATGTTATAATATTTTTAACAAAAATTTGCATTAATGGTAAATGATTCTGTTGGTCACCAACCCAACCAGTTGTGCCCATGCAGCACGTTTTGATAGGTGGGAAACCGCAGCCTGATAGGATCCAGGGGGCTAATAAGATTACCAAAGATTTATGGTATTGCATTTTCAGCTAAAATTTATAATTTTTTTTTATTTTAAAAATTCGCTTACGGTTTTCTTAACTTATCAATTGAGCTAATAAGTGTTGATTTTGGGATTTAATTTTTCAAAAACTGTTCATAATTATTAAAATTTCTTTAAAAAGTTCACAAAGAATGTTCGTGAACACTAAAAATCCATCATTTCTAGTAGTTTTTCGTAAATTTCGCCTATGGATTTGTGAGCTCTTCTGCATTTTATAAACCATAGCCTATAACGTCACTAGAAATGTAAACAAAATATTGGGGGCGCCATAAATTTCTTTCTTCAGATTTAGGGGGCCTTAATATGAAAAAATTTGAGAAGCTCTGTTACGAGACTTACATGCATGTTCAACTGGACCGATCTTAAATGTTGAGACGGTATGTATATATAGAAGACATTTAGTTGTGCAATGGATTTAAATGTATTTCGAGAGCATCGTATTTGATGAACTACTTTTAAAACAAGGAATCTTCCTAAATTTCCGTAATAACATAAATTTACATAAACAATAGATATCGTCGTAGATAGGGAATGAATGATTCTTCTAAGGATGCACATATAAGTAACATGTTTACCCTTTGTGACAGTTATTGTTTGGTTTAACCGAACAGAATCACAATACTGATGGCGGCTTCCTGGTTTCCATTTTCAACATTTTTCACCCCGGAATCTTGCATTGCTGGCATATTAAATACAGTAAAGTGAGCCTACACGGCTTCTACAAAGCCGCTTAAATGGATGCAAAATTAATAACTTTCTGTGTGCTCGTGTACGGGCTAACATGTTACACGATTTAATGACATGATTGCATAAATCTCCTCCCTTCAAAACATTGTCATTATGAAAATCGCTATTTAGGCTTCATTTCCTCTCCAGTATTTCTTTCATCAAAGACACATTTCGCAACGAAATCCAGCCTACTTCTTGCCATTGTTGTTTGTTGTTGATCGCATTTTCTTATCAGATGTTTGTCAAATACCGCAACATTTTTGATGCGCTTTGTGTCATTAGATGAGAATCTCAATTGGGACAATTATAATTTTTTGTTGAATTAACTTTAAATAGCGACAAAGAAGGCGGTGTTGATGTTTATGGTGCGAATTTCAATATGTGAACCGATTGAATATTTTGCATGCTGAAATGAAGCACAATAAATGCAACATACAGTATCGGCGATTCAGAGAGATCCCATTGTTTGTTTGACTACGCCTAGTCCAAACTAACTAAGTTGGAGAATACTGGGGATATGAGAAATCAACACGTAAGGTGGAAATGAGCACGGTCTCGGACGACTTGGAGAAAACCATCCCTGAATTTTCCAGAAAATGGTTGGAAAATCGCAAAAGCTATTAGTTTTGGTTTAATTCGGGTAATACCAGCTAAAATTAAATAATATGAACGTGAACCAAATGGCGAGTTTAACCATAATAGGCCGTTCATCCATTGGAAAGGAGAATTATTTTTTGCTTATAATTCTATAATGGTTTTCATTCCGACTTTGAACTTTCTTACTTAGGTTAGTGCAAATTGTTCGTGATGGTTACATTAACTTCAAACATGATTTCCGCATTTTTGAGAATATTATTTGGTTAGGAATTCATTAAAATATAATTTCTTGTGAATTTTTCAATAAATCGAAAGTTTATTTGGTCTCGACTTATTAGCGATATTATAATGAAAGAAATTAAAGTACCATTGGAAGGTTTTTTCCAGTTGCACCAATAGGGTTACGCTTTCAATCAGCTGAATTGATTGCTTATTGCTTATTGCTGATTGATTCCAAATTTAAACATTGTTGTTGCAGTACCATCTGCTAAGTCTGTGATTATAGTGCTCAAATTAAACAAATTACTATAGTCTCGCTGCTCGAAATTGGATTTATTCAGCCATTATGAAGTACAGCGTTCAAGCTGATTAATATTTCAAAAATTGATTTTATTTCACTCATGTACGTGCGCTTTCGACACGGAATCCGAGGCAGCTAAATTTTCCATTTAAAATTTGTCAACGATAAGCAATAAATGAAAAACGACTTGTCATAGCAGGCAAGAGTATTTGCATATTTTCAAAGAAACCCACACGTAGCGATTTTTTTGAATGACTGGGGATTTTTTGTTGGTGTTGTTGTGGTGTTGATTTTTGCATTAGTGTATCAAATACAATTTATTCTCGATATTTCAAAAGATACGAGCACAAATGAATCGCTTCCTCGTTCAACCACTTCAAAGCACCTATAATATAGGAAGTGTCTTATAAGAGATGCGGATGACTAGGCTTAAACCTGCCTATACCTGCATATTTAAATACCTCATCATTTATAATTATATTAGTTTGATTTAAATTGCGCTCTTGCTGAGTAACCAACGAGTTTAAAAATTATCATAAATTATAAGGCGTTTGAGTTAGTTTTTTTGACGAGATTCCCAACAAAGCGAGTGAAGAGAACACAAATGTCGCTTTCTATGCGCCCTTTTTATTTATGCTTATAAGTATAAAATAACATTTCTAATTCCACTGGTAGCCTTTATAAATGCAAATCCAACCTCACCGTGCGGAGCATTAAACGTATTTCATACTTAACAATACATGTGTGATAAGGAATGCTGTTAGATCGTAATTGAAATTTATATCACTGAGGGAAGTGGGCATGGCTAGGACATTTCATATTGGATTTATGAGCTTTCAAATCCAGTTGGTCATTACCACTAAATGACCGTTGTGCATGCCGAAGAAAGGCGCAGCCCATTTGCATTACATAGAAACTTGTATTTAGGAGCACATTCACATCGACGGAGATTTATTACTGTCAAAATCAGCGTTAATGTATCTGTCACCGTTGTAGCTATAATAACTGAAAAATATTCCCAAAGTTTTCTAAAATGTTGGTTTACTTAGCTGTAATTCTTGGGTTTTCCTACCAAATTTGAAACTTGATTAACATAACAGTTAACAGTGACGATGAAAACACAGAGTACATGTATATGTCATCGACATGATGGCATGAAAAGACATTTAAATTGAACTGTTACATCAACCGCGAACATCAGGATGAAGGTTCATTTTCGGACACCTTGATGATGATAAATATAATTTGCAAAGTTGCGAACACAGAATTCAATCAATGTCCGTTCAAGCAATAATGAATCAGAGGTAGTTATCACTGAATGGCACCATTTTCCATTTGCATCACAATTGCATCTGTTTGCTTTTGGATCTAAAAGTAATTTCATTATAATATGAAACACGAACACACACCAAAAACTTAAAGAGTGCATGGAAACCACCAAAACAGAGCGTGAAGCTCCTTTGTAAGAAAATAATTGAAGCGCAGATGTGTCTTGGTCATAGGTAGCCAAAATTTAACATTCACAGCTGTGTTGCAATAACGAACATTTGAATTCATCTCAAGATTTAACGTTTATTATTGTGAACGTAAATCTCATCAGGAATATAACCAACCTGTGAACATTAAATACGGTACTTATAAGTAGTTATTAAAAATAAACTGTTCAGAAAATAAAACAGGCTAATGGCAAAGCCACCTGGAAACGTGTTGACCCTTCGTCTGGCAACGTGTGGTTGGCATGCTATACCATCTTGGAATATCAAAGCGAATTCATTTTGATGCATTTGTAACCGTGCTGAATCTTGGTTCGAATGGAGACTGAATTGCTTCTCTGCAGCATCTTAGTTTTATACTCTGTCTGCTTTGTCTGACTCACATGGCCATATGGCATGGGTTAGGCAATGTGATACACGGCTATTAAGATATGATGCAAGTGAATACATTTTATTGGAATATATTTCGGCTATTTACACAGTCATCCATTGACAATCATGCAGATGGCCCACTGTGAAATTGACGTTCAATTGTGCTTCAAGCTGTTGTGTCCATTTCAATAGTCATTACTTGGCGTTTCGATGGATGTAAGCGCATTATCGAAACACGAGCTAATTAATCTGTTCTTCAATAGGATGACTTCCCAATTTATCTTTTCTTAGAAAAAAAATTCCCCAGGATGAAATTCATTTAAATTTCAATCCAGGGCGTGCAGGATCAACAGGAGGCACTTTGAATAAAACCCAAATCTCATGCCAGGCCCGAAATAGGTCTTTCAACCGCCACTAAACCCCTTCTCTACCAAATCTCTAAACGGAGCAATTAAACGTCGAAAATCCCTTCCACCCTCAAAGCAAATTTGATTTGCCTTTAGGAAGCAGCTCCCATGCAACGAGCTAACGAACAGTTAAGCGAGCATCAACCTGCCTCTTCCGTATTTAAGGTAAACACCAGGGAAAACAGTAGCGAATTTAAAAGAGGCCTTAAATTTGCGGTCGTCAAACCTACTGATCGAGAATAGATAGATGGCTATTTGCATAAAGGGAAAAGCTGGAAATGCGTTTTGCCAGCAATGCTGAATTTCCATCGCAATTTGTCCACTTGGCAGGTGGCTCGTTCTCGATGACCTAATATTTTAAGCCAGGCTTTCATATGATTTCTTATCACTTCACAACCGCTTCATTAAAATCAAATAAAAGTTGACGCGAATGCGTAATTTTTCGAGGGGGTTGTTGAGCGAAGTGGTTTATTCGCCCGTTACCCCCGCATCTGCATGCAAGAATTGCAATGCAGGAAAAAGTTTTTTACGTTTCTCAATTAGCTCTGATGTTTGCGAAGGTGTCATGTGGAGAGGTAATTAGGAATGCGCATAAAAGGAAAGACCAAAGAGTGTTTAGCGGCTATCATCCACACTATTGTTTAAGAACGCTTGAAACAAAGCTGAAATCTTAATAAAAAGCATCCAGTTGATCGCGCATGAATGAAAATAGTGTCACCAATATAGTTTTTTTTTAAATAAAAATGTTTGAAGTGATGCAGTGTATACAAGATTTCTGGACGTAAATCCAAAATACAGTGGACTCCGCTTAATGTGCACACATTGGGCCCAAGCTATTTTAATAACAATAGCCGAACGACAAGAAAAGGCAATCGTAATATACCGGTACATCACGTAATTTAACTTTACAAAGCTATTTACAGCTAAAAAACCATTTATATTGGTTTTTCTTAAAAATTTTCTGTATAAGCTCGTTAATGAAATTCTCATATTTATACATGTGCATGTATCTCAGCGCTTTTTGGAGGTTTCTCAACTAAAATAAAAGGTTCGTATTCGCCGACATCAAAGGCATTTTCATCAGTCAGCTGTTTGACTCACAGATAGTCTAGAAATTTTCGATATTCATAGAAGATGGGGCGTCACTTTAGACATTTTCTTCCAACACGTCTCATTCCTTGTGTTTTACAAATCCTCTAAAATGGTAACAGTATAACCGAATTGTTAATTACAACAAGCGATGATTCCAGACCGCATGACTGCAATCTAAAAGTTCTGCTGTTAATATTTCTATCTTGAATGTTCAATTTGTTTATCATGCAGTGACAAAGTTGCAATATTTGTCATTTTCATATAACAGGTTTGCCATCCAGTTGCCTACTTTTTTCACTAGCAGCAAATTCTCAGCTTTGCAGTAGATTTATATTACAGTCGTTGGGCAATCGCTGTAAAGCCTGAAATGTGATGGTGCAAAAATATATTTCGTTATAGATTTGTCATACAGTATGTGCGTCATAGCAGCAGAATTAAATGAGTCGTGCATGTAGTTCAGGGCCCGGTACTATTTCTCGAATTCCGGGACGATAAAACAGATTATTAAAACTACAAAACATTGACACCATATCCGTTCTGCAATAATCACAGTAGACATCTAGGAAAGCGTTCGTCTGAACCAAATTTCAAGATCGTTTCTGTCAAGTTTCAGCGGGGGTGGACGAATTATACCTCTTATTTGTATCACGGCCGCTTTGAATCCATTTAGCATTGTATGTAATAGCCATTTTATGATGATGCTGTACCAGAATTTTGAACAACACTGGCATTGAAGTCTGACGCCTCCATGCATTATTTCAACAATTCATGAACATTGTCTAATAAAGAAACAGGACTGGAATGAAGCATTGACTGTCACTAGAGTTGGCTGACTCATATTGAGGTACATTGCATTCGTCCATTTCTTGTCTATTTTTAAATTTTAAACCGAAAAGTCAACTACTGAAAGAGAAGAATTGTGTTGTAATGGTAGTAAATTCAAGTCCATTCTGTGACTAGACAACTTTCAGACTAAGTTTTAAAAAATATCATACCTGTATATGGAAATGGAATGTGACTAAATCTTGCGCATTGTAGTACAGCAGTCAACTGAGCTACAGTGTGTATCATGCCGTGGTTATTGAATATACACGTATACGATCATACAAGTATACATGTATGTTTACTCAAACTATGTAGATTCTTACACATCATTGTTTTTCCTAACCTAACGTTACCTGAGCTAACCTATAACTAACAGTCATAGGTTAGGTACTGTAAGTTCAGATCAGTTCTGCAAAAGCTGCCCCGCAAAGCACTTGAGCTGTTAGGATAAACCATCTTTTGGGATGTGTGCTCATACAGCATTTTACTTTTACACCAATTCTTTGTTATGTTAATAATTTGTTGCTTGACTTGCTTGCACCATGAACTTCCATGTTATCAGAATGCACAATACGAGAGTTGTTTAACAAAGTTCAATAATCATTTTGTAAGACATGTATGGAGTAGTAGCACCTTCCTGTGGTTTTTATTTTATTTTTAGAAACAAGTGTTCCAATCGATGTGACTTTCAAAATCCGAGCTTGGCCACAAATGCAGGCACTTGTAGGCGAACTGCTTTTGTTCTTCCTGCCCATGCTACACTACAAAATCCTTGTGTTTTGTTTGTGATTTTCTCGCAATTTTGTGAAAAATACAACATGAAGACAAGAACGGATTGCTAGCGCATTAGAAATTATCATGTGATTGTCATACGTGATGTGATTGAAAAAAAAAATTAAGAGCTACGCTTATGAGTTAGTAAACACGCATTCGACAAGCCGGCAAGCCCTTTTCCAGCGACATTAAATCGAAAATGCGTCGATGAAAATCGCATTGAAAAGCGTACGATATCGTACAATCGCAAAATGTATTTCCCAGCTCACACCTTTATCGCACATGGCGATACCGTAGGTTTGATGAAAGCAGCGACCAATCGGGGCTACCATTGCCCAACAATCCCACTGATTCGAACACATTTTAATTCAAATGCAAATCGCCCAGCAAGCGACTGAACTGTGAAGTCAAGAACATGTCGCACGCTGTTACGTATATAAGTACAGTACATGTATATCGAGCCCGAGTGGGTGGAAATGTCGCCCTGATCGAATCTCGTTTAATATAAAAGCTCTGACCTTAGCCTGCTTCCATATCGCGGCTAATAATGCTTTTGGCACATTCCTGGATCGAGTTATTCCACGCCCGTATCAACGGGAATGTAAAGTGTAGATCGGTATCGGGTGACACGACATTGACGAAAGAGTTCAAGAATTTTGCAATAGGCTACGGCGTGGTGACAATTCGATTAGAAGGGGGTCCCTGTGTCGCATGTGGGAAATGGTCAAGGAGATTAATAGCTTAATTCATATGGCTCTCCCACGTGGAAGAAATCGCCGCTACCAAGGCTGCAAACCCATTAGGATTAGTGTCGGCTATGGGCTACAGTAAGTATGACACGCGGAATTGTGTCGGGTTGACGTTAAAATAAGACTGACAAGTATTGGCTAATTCAATTAATCTCAATTCTTAGACAGCGAGTGGGCAGTGCTAGTCACTCCATGACAGTATTAGGTGGCTGCGCAGCCAAATTCTACTTCCGGTCACCGAAATCTAGCATTTTTACATTGCTTGTTGCACTTAGTTACAAACCAGTGCAGTATAACACGTATACGTTATTACATGTATACATGTATGCACACCTCGTAAAAGTGGGCTTTTCTTAACTGTTCATAGGCGTTGCAGGGAAACTTGTTAATTTAAATAATACAACCTAACCTATGCCTATTAGTTATATAGGTTAGGTTGTGTTAGGTCAGGTCAGGTTAGGTTAGGAAAAACAAAACAGTTTACAAACTGCCCAGCCAAGCTTACGTGCTGCTGGGGAAAGCCCACAGAGTCGGGAGATGTGCACATTTGTTTTAGAATATGAGATTGGCACGCATGTCACAGGCCCAAGTTTTATGGCATTTCATATGGGTTGATACCGAGAATTTTAAGTAAAATGTATTTATTCAAAATGGGTCTATGGAAGTACTTGATCATTGAACATACGCTCATACATGTATATGTATTAATACGTGGTTGATAATCGAAGGGAATACCTGTATATGCCATGGATGTGGTGAAAAAAATCGAACTGGTAATGAATTCGTATTATTCCAGCTAAGGCTGGTGATTTAAACCAGTCTGATATAAGTCAGAAAGTTACCCACTCCAATGAAATAATTTACTATAAACCATTTACTTACTCTATTTACTTACGCCATTGGAGGTCCTTAAACTCTGCTCCTAAAAATCATATCACTTATAGTCGTGGCTGCATGTGTCCGGATTTTGAATTTGCCGCTCAAATATCAATGTCGTAAATGTCCACCTCAGTTTTACAATCTACATGTACAGTATGTTCATTGCATTTGTATTGTCACTTGTCAGATAGTGTCTGAAGGTCAATGCAACCCTATTCTGCGATATAATCCCAAAGCTGATCTGTTTCCATAAAGTGTACATTCGTAATACTGTATGTCATTTAATTAGCATTTTTAGCAAAAACAAATTCGTAACTTTCGTAGTAGTACATTGTATAGGTATATTCAAATGCAGTATATACACGGTGTCCTAAAAGTCCAATCCAGTTTTCTAACTAGTTTCTCTCCTCGAAGGATGGTTGTTGCAGGATGCCAATTGTTATTTATGACAAGACAGCTAACGAGACAGTTAATTCATAAATCGCAACTGAAACAAAAGACCTTTTTAACTGCATTATCTACTCCATGGACATATCGTTACCTTTCGCCCTTTCATCAGTGCTTTCAAAAGCCATTACTGCGAGACAAGTTACCAGCCTATACAGTACATAACACTTCACTCTCTGCATCGAATTGGGCATTCTGGCACGTTAAGTAGGTTCCTAACTCACCTAAAAAGCTGGTGGGAATTTGGGTGTTATGCATGTCAGACTGACAATGCCACGCTTCGATAACATTGAGATTCCGAAAAGAAAATATTTGGCGTAAATAATAAACATGAAATCGAATGCAGTCATGATCACCTAAATATTATAGCGTTGGTGAGGGTTGCTCAATGTTTCGAAAATCAATAATTGAAAAAGCTTTCAGGTCTAGAGCACGGTTTGATGGTACTCATAGAACCTCATTTTAGGATTTCGGGCATTGTGCAACGCCATCAACAAGGTTGCACCTGTCAGGTGAGAGGGGTTTGAAACCGAAACAAAGTCTTGGTAAGGGTTATTTGTCAATGGACGCAAATATGGACAACACCCTATCACAGACGAATGAAGAATGGTGTCTCTTTTGAAGAAATATTGTAAACATGAGCGCAAATGTACGAGCAAATGCCCAGTTTCGAGACCATAACCTATTTAGCTCAGGTTTGAAGTGAATTCGCCTTGAATTGTGTTTGCTTTGCGATATTGAGCTCATGGGGCTTTTAGCAACCCTTTGGGTCGGGTTTCATTCGTGTGATCGAAGACTTGCAAACAGAAATTCAATCAATCACTGTGTTAGCAACGCAACTTCTTGCTTGCGATCAATTTAAAGCCCATCTGTAAACAGCGGCTTTTACATGCGTCTTGCGTTGGTAGCAGATACATGTGCAAAATTCCTTGGAAAATTGGGACGACTTGCGAACGAATTGATGTGCCTTTTTACTTGTTAAAAACATCAATGATACATGTGCAGAAAGGTCTGGAAAGACCAGCAATAAATAAAATACATTAGTGGTTGAACCTTTTAATGTATGTTATACATGCACAGTATAAATGATTGTAACGATTTCAATAAATCGCTGTAAGTTTTATATTGAACTTATGATCGCATTTAATTAGCAAATGCATAGAACAACTCTCCACGTTTTATTAAACATCAATAAGTTCTCGATATGTAGCCTTCTACTGATTCTGCATTGAAATGAATGGAATACTCTAACCCAATGCTCCCCACACCAACACCCTGTCAGTTTGAGCGAAGGCGTTGCAGCGGTTTCGAGAATTTTTTTCGGCCATATTATAACAGATGTAGTAATCGAGTTTTATAATATCAAACAGGCATCCCTCAAAGTTTTGTTTGAAATTTTCCAGCTATGCCATATTTCCGCTTTCCGTCGCTAGAGGGCGTTGAGTCGCAAAATGACGTTTTCAACTCGGCGCCTTCCAGCGACGTTAAACAGAAACATTCACCCTCTGGAAAATCTCTACAAAACTTTGAAAGATGGTTGTTTGATATAATGAAACTCTATCACCATATCTCTAATAATATGTGCACAAAAAATTCACGAAACCGCTGCAAACATTTATTACACACTGTACAGTACATGGTAAAGTAACATGTACTATATAACCTAGTCTGTAAGACTGCATTTCCAGATTTTGTTTGCATTATTAGCTATCCTTAGCATTCGCTCGTCCTCTATGAAATGTGAAAAGGGTAAAGTGCTTATTTTGAGCTTTGCGAAAAGTGCTCAGTTCAGTAATTTCTCTCAAATGCGACTTTGTGAAGTGTGTAGAAAACATTCTTACTTGAAAAAAAAGAAAAAGAAATTCCCAGTTGTCCGTGAAACCATTTTCCACGGATGTAGACAGGCTTGCTCAACAACCTTTTTAACTCTATAAAAGCTTTCATATTTTAACAAATAAGCTCACCCTTTCACCTTTGCTTGCCAATTATGGCATCCTTGCTGCAGAAATCCACTGATTAGCAATTGGCTATCGATTGTGGTCAATAGAGTGATTTAATTAATAATTGAATCCTGAACATATACATTCTGTACATGTACCTTTGAAGTCAAAGATGGTTAACTTTATGGAAACAGTAAAAGTACATAAAAACAACGATTGGTAAAGGTTGCGAAATGTCTCAACAGATGAGCATGTATGTGTATTAAGTTTAAGTGTTAAAATTTCATGGACAGCTGGATTAAAAAAAGATGCAAAGTGGATGTAACAAGGAGAAGTGATGTGCGTAAGAAAATGATTATATACTGCGTTAATTACGACATAACCTGTAAATTTGATATTTTTGAATAGTTCCACAGAAATCAAGACGAAAGTAAAGAAAAAACATGAACTTGTTAATAAAGCATTCCAAAGTGGTATACCGGTACAGATGTGCATATAAATTGCACTCATTTCATAACGTACATATAGTTCCTAATTTCACTGATAATTAAAAATTTGCCATGACCTTAAAAAGGCAATTACGCTTATTAAGACTTGAAAAACAACTTCGTATACATTTTGGTATTTCGTCCAGCTGTTCGCTTTAATTTCGGCACAGTAATCTTGCATTCAATAGGGAAAATGGCAGTCAATGCTGATTTGCTCGAATCCATTACTAGGCTCAGAAACTGTGTCACAAGATAGCTCAGGAATTTAATTTATTTCAAACTAGGGCCTATGTCTCGAACCGCGAGGTTATAAGCATGAAGGTGAGAGAAAGGACTGGAAATTAGAATATTGCAATTTAATTTGGGAAAGAGGAGGTGAAGTGTTGGCCTGATTCGGCGACCAAATGAAAAACAATAAAGCATGGGCAAATTTGCTTAGGCCAAACTCATACTCAACCCTGCACGAGCACTGCTAGACTGCTACCATAATTGCATCGCAGCACTAACCATAGCCTAATAACTAAAGTGCTAATTTTTGCTATAAATCCCATATCAACGTGTGCATCCGCCCATAAGAGGCATTTTTTTCACCTTTTCTTCAGATTCGTTTTCTTTTTATTGTCTTTGCTTTTTCTTTTCCTCCATTGGTCGATCCGGGCTCGTAAACACGTGCATTGCGCTATCCGAGTGTGTGAAGTGGAGGAAATTTTCGACGCAAATTATAGAGACGTGTTTTCCACCGTCTACATATTTAGGTCGTGCTAGCGATGAAAGTGAAATGTGTTATGACCCTGAACAATACTGATTTCATCTGACTCCGAGCTACGCTATGGCCAAAAATATGCCACTCTGGTGCGCCTGCAAGTATTGGACACAGCGAGGGAGTTGAGCCTCCACACCCAATTTACAATTAAGTTAGAAGTTCAACCCTGAAATTGGCACCTACACCCCGAATCGCCATTTTTTCGCGTGTTCGATGCATTTTGAATAATTTCCTCGACACGACGCGTTTTCGGATTCTTCCCACATTAGCAAAAAGGCAGCAGGTCGAACAAATTTAAATGCACATATTTGCCTTGCAAATGCCGGTCTTCAACCGAACAACTTTGTTCCCTCTGTAGCAGCGCCATCTATGATTAATGGTGCGCAACAGAGTATACAGACATAATACCGTATTTCATCGAGTGTAAGACGCACCAGAATATTAATACTATCAGTAGATAAACAAAGCATTGAAGCACTTGCTTGTTACCCTTTGCAAAAATGTAGAGTTGTGATCATGGGTTTTTTCTTCAATAATATCTTTAATCAATATCCATAATTTTCTTCATTAATATCAAGATATCAGGCTGCATTTCCATTTTTATGATCTTCTGCAAACACAATAACTTTTCTTTTTCAATGGAGCATCGTAAGTGCATACTTTTTGACACCAAGGTTCAAAATGAACGAAATACAATAATTACACTTTGCATCATACAATAGCCTATAGGATACAACTAAAACTTCTTAGCCTTTCTGCACAAAAACAGAACGTGTGGTGTAGTGAACAAAGTAAGGGAAATGTCGGGGGAAAAACTGCTCTTGTAAGACGTCATCGAGCGTAAGACGCACCCCATTTTCGGAGATCGAAAAAGTGTAATATATCCCTATAATGAGGTTCAACTAAAATTCAAATTCTGCATCCACTATAAATCCATTACTCTGGGTGATTTAAAACGAACTGCTCTCTAAAGGACTTTTTTAGATTTTGCAACGCAAAAATCACCTTTCACATTGCATACCTGTAAATGATCTACTGCATATTGTATATACTGTCTTACGGTAGTGCCTTTAAATGCGATCTTGCTTTGAATTTGGCAATATTTGCATCCTCGAAAAAATTCTTAGTGCGCAGCTATGCAAATATGGAACATTAATGTGTTTGTGTTTATGGCAGTTTAATTTTGACAATGTGCACGATAGTACTAAAATCAGACAGAAATTATCAACCATAAACGAAGCATTCACCTAAAAAGCTGAAAACGTGCTAACCTATGTGGCTCATGCCTAGTAATTCGAAAATAGTAATCTTGACATTGTAAAAACTGCAGACTGAAGTAATCACTGTCGCTACCACTAACGCTTAGCAACTGTGTTGGCCACTTATATCACATTGTTTTAAGAATGTTCAATTAGGCCGCGAGATTTGCATATTATTCGGAGACATCGCCCTCACATTTTAAAAGCTATCAGCATTTCGAACAAAAATTTATTCACATTTTAGTTTTAAGCACTTATCTACCAAATGAGCCATAATTTTTTCTCGGCTTTATTCTCTTTAGAATTATACTGCTCAGTATCATTTGCCACTTCGTCAGGGTGGTATTACAAAGCCCCGTAATTGGCCTTTCTTCTGTTTTATAATAAACTATTACTAAACTTGTATTACAATTTTTAAGTAAATGAATCGTAATCGAATTTCTCCGAGATAATTTGCGTTGAATTAACAGTTAATATATCTGCGAACCTTTGTTACTTTAGGCAGTGTTTGTAGCATTAAGCATATTCATGTAGTTAATATAAAAGTGAATAAGTTTTTTTTTGCATGACAACTTATAGTGCTATTTTTAAAAGAATAAACCATGATAAATCCTAATGGAGATTTCAATTTTTTCCCTATAATGAGGTTGAACTAAATTTCAAATTCTGCATCAACTACACATTCATTATTCAGGGTAATTTAAAACGAAATACTCTCTAAAGGGCTTTTTATTAGATTTTGCAACTCAAAAATCACCTTTCACATTGCATACCTGTAAATGATCTACTGCATACTGTATCTTAGTTTTTGGGTGGATGAGTGGATTCAACGATAATGTTTCATTCATCTATTCAATAGCTTTAAACAACTGCCGTAATTTGCTTTGAGAAATCAGCTGGAAGTTTCAGGCACGAATTGGGCTCACATTCATTCACGTCTTCATAACGATTTAGAATTGTAGGATTTTTGTCGATTGCATCTATTCGATTCGGAAACACCCGCCTACTCAATTGGGAATAATCTTTTGAGAGGTAATCTTATAATCATATCATGCCACGTAATTAAATATGGCACAGCATAGAGCACGTTTTCTTGAATTCTTACGTTATAGTTGGACATTTCTCGATGTTGGTTTTGATGCCTGGAATCTGATCTTTGATACTTTTCCTAGTTCTTTCATTCTTTGAAAGCAAAATTAATTTCGAGCGTTTCAAATGCGATCAGATAGGCAGCAACCATTGGGCAAAGGGATAATTTTTGAAATGTATTTTTTTATAGATGATTGGGCACAAAACGACTTTGTATTCTGTTGTTAGGCCACATCTCCACCCATCAGCCAAAAGCCATTAAATACATCATACATGGCCAACGTTGTTGTCTTCCACGAACACATAATCTACTTTCTTTAGTAAATCCAGTTTTCTTTTCATTGAAGTGAATTTGAAAAGCTTATCAAATAAAAACAGGGCATTCACATCGGAATTTCTTTCAAATGTGCTTATTCGAAATTTGTGTCATTTAAATTTAAAGCTTGATTAGAATTGGAGCTGGGCATTTCTTATTTTCTAATTTTAAGACGCGTGTTGGATGAAACAGCTACATCTCGTTTTAGCCAATTATTTGCAGAAAACCTATTCTTTACGGTAAGCGTGTAATTAAAGAACACAATGACTTTCGTTTATTGCGATTTTGGTCTGATTAATGGCTGATCACGCCTAAATGAATGCTCTTGCTCAGCGTGACTTTTCTAGACTATTACCTCACATATTATACTGTAGAAAATGTTACAAAAGGTAAATAGTACAGGGAATCGAAAGACAAGGTTTTTTTGTTTAAGAAATCGTACATAAGCTTACCAGTACATCCGAAGTGATTAAGTTGCAAAAGTAATTAATTATTCGTGATTTATTAATTGAGGTCATTCAAAGTTTATTTCTTGCTCTATGAGCCCACTGAGACGTATTTTAATTAAGATTTGAGAGCTTTGGGAGTAAATATTCTATAGTTTTATATTTCTTTAATATGAGTGAAAATCATAAGCATACGCTATCGTTGTTATTAATCATATTAGACGAACTAATCTTCTTATAAGCCTATGTGATATAGAAATTAACACAATGGAGATCTTTATTTAAATAATTAATATTTTCCAAAATTAATTATGTTCAAAATTTGAATGCAAATACAGCATAATGAAGTTAAATAGAGATGCAAAGCATTTAATTTTATGAAATGTACCGACTTCTTGACTCCTTAATATGAAACCAGTATACAAATATTGACATAATCCATTTTTTTTCTTTTGAATGTCAACATTATTTGCTTATTTAATTAAAGCTAAACACCTTGAAATATCGGTTCTCCCAATTTTAAAATGTCACAAACACGAACATTTATAATGTAGCGTCTGTTTATTATCAGCGTCTAATCTAATCTGATACAGAAACAAACAAACAAACCATTTTTCGTAATTATAATTGCATTTATTATGTGGGAGCAAGGAGTACATAATGAAAATCAAGTTTAACCCTTAAATATTGAAACGTGTAGAAAGCAGCCAATGAAATAATACACCAGCTTTTTATGGCGCTTCAAAAGCTGCAGCATTAAATTCAAAAAAGGTACATGTACTGTACATGTAGAAATAATTGGAATTTTCCACTTTTTTTTGTTAATTTTAGATTTCCGTCCAATGTGCTTTCATCAAAACTGCATAAAATTAAATGAATTTAAAATCAGTAATGCTGACAATATTGTGAAGGTCATATTGAACCCCAAAGTGAGTTATGATTTTTTTGACATTTTATAGACATAAAAAATGTGAGCAAAAATCAAGATCCATTAAATTCGCAGCAGCTTAACTTTGAGACCCCATAAGATGGAATCAATTGTCAAATGTGTTTTACGCAATAATATAAAACAATAAAGTCGGGAATGAATAAATAGAATTGCAATTACACTGCAAATCGAAACATCTGAAGTTCAGATGCGTTTGTGTCTAATTGTCTTGTCACTGAATCAAGACGAAATGATGCATCTAATTTCTTTCATCTAATTTGTAGCATCTTGAATTTCTAGCCTCAAACAG
>JAQGAF010001715.1:0-28219 GCA_034687865.1 Kryphioiulus occultus
AAATAATTGTTAATTGAAATTTACTAATTGGTGTGCGCATCCGCAAATGACTACAAAAACCGGTTTTTCAGGTTTTGGTAGCCATTGCTCACGCGCACATGTTTTAGGATTGACACCCCCTATTGTACTGCATGTTTCATTATTTGTACTGATGCTTCACGGTCGAAAAAGATGGCAGATCACGTGACTTTAGAAATTTGCCAAAGTCGGTAATTGTCAGAATACTTTGCATGCTTTGTTGAGCATGAAGGCTGAATATTTTATAATGTGTATCCATTTACCTCACTTGTATTTAGTTTCTATTTTTTAATTAAATGATTAAAATGATAAACAGTTGTTTAAATTCAGTCTCGATCTAGAAATCAGTGTGAAATGCTTTAAATGACCCTTAGCAGAACGTCGACCCTTTCAAGTTATACGTGCATACAAAGCAACCAAATAATTTTCTAAATAATAAATCCTTTTTTGAAATAATTTGCTATGCTGCTTCCAGTGAATAAAAGCCATTGAAATGTGTTTGAGGACTTCCCTAAAATATAAATTTAGTTTCACTAGTTTCCTTATGACTTCTCATATGCGAAATTACTGCAATAACGTATGCCCATTAACAGAAAGCTGATATGAACTTTTGCATATTACAGTTTTAATTTTTTTTGTCTAGCCTGCAAAAAGTTATCCCGCCTAGGGGTGCTAACCTAAATTACTTTTATCTGACCAAAAAATAACACAATTACGAGGAAAGATACTTTTAGCAGTATCTTTCCCAGCATGAGTAACTGGAATGTTTGTAGCTAATACAGTTCTGATTTTCTATCACATTTCAAATTTCTGAAAAAATCATCAAAAATAAAAATATGACTGCTGAAGAAATGTTTCCAGTTCAACGTTAACTGCTCATTGTGCATTCCGTGATGAATTTTTTGCTTGTTTTCGCCTGCTAACAACTACTACAAACAGGTGGTGGCATGCAAATTGTCCATTGTGCATCTGGCCAGTGTGTATTATAATATGAAATCCCAGTCATGCAACTGAAGCCTAATTTACGTGTTTTCATACATGTTAGACAGCGCTAATAATGGGGCATCCTCGTGGGTCTGATTATTGCCTGCTTGCCAGTTCCTCCTCAAAGGACAACGTCCCAAATTTAGCTTAAACTAATTTCTGGGCTAAGGCTAACGGGGCATATGCGAGCAGCGTTAAGTTTTTAAGATTTCATTTGTCCTCAATTCATTATTGAACAGATTGTATTGGCATGTTTCACATGTATCGCCACCCTAGGGGCAAAGCACACAGACATTTGCAAATTAGAAAAAAAACTAATTCGAGAAAATTCAAACTAAGATATTTGCATTTTAAGCGTTCTGAAAATTTCTAAACGGGAAATTCACCATGGAGCGAGGAGTCAGCAATAATGACAATTAAAACTCCCCTGATCAATAGTTCTCAGTCTAATTTTTTTTTCGCAATTAATGCTCATAAAAAATGAATAGTAATAAAATGACACTTAACCAGCCATGTATAATTGGTAAAGTTTTGAAAATCCATGTACATGTACATCGCACATGAACGTGTTCTATAGGAAAGATACACGCACATGAACGTGTACTTTAGGAAAGATACACGCACATGAACGTGTACTTTAGGAAAGATACACGCACACGAACGTGTACTTTAGGAAAGATACACGCACATGAACGTGTACTTTAGGAAAGATACACGCACATGAACGTGTACATTAGGAAAGATACACGCACATGAACGTGTACTTTAGGAAAATGCACATACATCCAAGTGTACTTTAGGAAAATACACGTGTACGTGTTCTTTAGGAAAATACTTATACTGCTCATTGTTAATTTTGTCTAATTTAATTAAATAGCAGATTTTGGGTTTACCCAGGACCGGGTATTGTTCCAGGCCCAAGGCACAAAGGTAAATTTGGGCCCCTCCTCTGTATACACAATAACTACTATCACCCACAGTACACCATTTACAACACGCTTTTAGTAAAATATTTTACATCTTTCGTCCCCCCCCCCCACACACACCATGAAAATCTGTTGTGCAAGACACTAACTGCAATGTACATTAAATCTATTCTAAATAGTAGCCCTCCCCACCCAACATAAATAACAATACATTGTACCGGTAGGTTTTTGCACAGCCACAGAGTAGACACGTGTACATTTTTCGTCTAAGGATAAAAATGTTAACTTTACCAATTAACGCACATTTCAACCTTAGAAGAAAAGTTGATACGCTGTCCATTCAGGGCTCGGGGGCCATCAGGGGCTAAAATGAGTAAACTTAGCTGGCCGATTCGACACGTTGATGGTGTAGACGAAAAAGGGGGGTTTGGATTCCAGAGGTCTGACCCTAGTTTCCTTGGCTTTTTGGCAGATTCCAGCAGTGACACACTCGATGATCTCGATGAAGGTGAGGATGCAGGCCCCAAGAAACAGCCCCAGGGTGCCTCCAATCTCGCAGATGAGGGCGTAGAGCACAAAGGCCCTTTTCTCGGCCAGCACCTCCACTTCTTCCCTATTTGAGAACACGTGGACCACGGAGCTATTGAACTGGGTCTCCTCCCTGGTGTCCACCTGCAGCTCGTACGTCCTGGACTCGCAGGCTTTGCCGCATCCGCAAGGGGCCGCGTTTTTCAAGATGGTTTTGTGGTTGCTAGAGTTTGGTTTAAAGTTGCAAAGAGGCAAGTCCAAGGTTGTCATGAAAGGAAACCTGGTAAGAAATAATTGGATCAATCATGAAGAATTCACAGAAATAACTACGAGAAGGTACAGAGAGGTTATTAGTTCGGAAAGGTTGGGGGCAGGGACCATGGGGCCAACTATCGTTTTGAAACTGCTTTTCATCATAAACATCGTCATAAACATGGCACCCAGAAACTTACGCAATAGCTTAAATACGACAAATTTTTCAATGACATGTCCGTATAGGTAGTAGCTTTGACATTTTTTCCCATATGCGTTGCTGTTTTGCAGCATGTTCTGTGTTACAGGGTTCAACAAATATGAAAGTTTCAATTTCCCTGACTTTTCCAGGCTTTGCAACCAATTTACCTGACCACCCCGACCACTGGAAATTCAAAAATATAACATATTTATTGCTTACCATACATAAACACCAGCTAGAGCACACATTTCCATAAAGTAACAGCAAATTTAGATTAGCTTTTTTAAATTGACAATTCCTCTTACTTTTTCCAAGTAAATCCATTTTCCCTGACTTTTCCAGGCCATTTCAATTTCTCTGACAATTTCAGGTATTTCAGGTTTAAGTCAACCTGTATTACCATCTGTAGTGTTAACCGATAACTAGCCATGTAAAATGTATTATTGATTTGGTGAATTTCTCTAACTTTTTCAATGTAAATCTATTTTCCCTGACTTTTCACTTACTTTTCCAAGCCATTTCAATTTCTTTTACAATTCCAGGTTTTCCAGGTCTAGGGGGAACCTTGTAGTACCATCGGTAGTATTACTTTACAAAAATCGTGGGACCAACAAAAACCTATACCTTAATTATTAGATATCAGTTTATGGAGGTTTATCATATCAAACAAGGGTCATCAAACATTAGTTTAGAGACGATATTAGTTTAGAAACGATATTTGTTTAGATAATATCTGTTTACAGGTTCTATTGTAGTGAAATCTGCGTTAATTTATCCTTATCTCCGCATAGCATGCGAGTTAACAGTGATTGCTCGCCTACATGGGGAAGCACAATCTACGTCTACGTATATGTACCATTGTAATTACATGTATTAGGGTTTCTTGTTTTCGTGACACAGAAACTATCAAACAGCGCATCATTCTGACAACAAAGCATATAAGGGGCTACCATCATGAAATTAGTAGTGCTTAGGTTGCCATCATAATTCCAAGAAGCTTACGCAACTTTGTTATTTTTTAGCTACATAACTAATATGAGAAATGCGAAGGAAAAATTGTCTTACGAGCAATTATTGCCATTTAACACGATCCTGTCATGACAGGATATCCGGCAATGTCTCACGACGTCTTCTGGGAAACACGGTCGGATGGAGACGTTTTCGTGGAGATACTTGGAAAACCATTCATCATCGTTAAATACGGTTCGAAATATAAAAAATTCAAAAATCTAACGAATTGATTTGATCATCACCAGCTTCTCCGTGTAAGTAATTGTGTTGACCAGCTTGCTATAGATTGGAATGGAATTGTCCAACGAGTCGTAAATTGCTTCGTCCCACTGGTGATTAATCGTTAACTGAAATTGAGAAGAAATTATTTTTTAAGTCGACCATTGGGACTGACCAGCAAAGACTCTTTAAGACGTACACTCCATTTGTGCGCGGGATTAGGGCCGCTGTCTTTCAGGGTAAGTCTGATGCCCGAAGACGGTCCGAAATAATAATAGGAATAGGCTGAAATAATTTCAAATCCCGATTAACAACATCAATATTCATCACATTATTAGTTAATTAGTTAATACCACATAATATTCATAAAAATTGATTTAACAACAACTACAAAATATAAAATTATTTTTGTGAGTTCGGTACATTGAAGGTTGGTGTTAATTCAATAGTTAATTAACGACACATACAATCTTGTTTGTTGGTAATTTATATACACTTACTGTACATAATTATTATGAAAATTCACACAAACTAAAATTCTACCAATAATTTACAGCATGACAAAAAAAACTAATTTTCAAGCAGGTACTTTGTAAATTATTGGCAGAATTTTAGTTAGCGCCAATATTTTAATATTTAAATTACAATTTCAACTTCAATATTTAAGGTCAAATGTACGAAAGAAAAAAGTATATAAAATAAAATTACGAATGATCAGCGATAAGCAGCTGCCTTCAGCCGTCTGTTTGACAAACCAGTAGTCTGACGAATTGCATAATTTCGATCCGGAAAAACGACACTGTAATACAAATACACGGATTATTGTATCAATAATTAGGCCGTTTTTAATATGCTTATTCTATACTATATAACGGATTTTGGCAAGTTAACTTACAGTGTCAATATCATTGAACAAATTTTCGGAAGGAGGAGAAGCTCCACCATACTTGAATTTTTCGCACAAGGTAATGATAGGAAATTGCATGCGGTCAACTGGTCTTAATTCGTAGGACAGAGTGACCGGATATCTGAAATAGTATTCGATCCTGCCGGACAGCTGATTGATGCAAAGGTAGAAGCAAAGGACGATGACTGTCAACCAAATCAACTTCAAAACAAGGGGCTGGTCACGATCTGAAATGGTCTTAAGTCCTGGAATGCTTACGTGACGAAATGAACCTAAACACGAACAGAAGGCAGTGGTGCAACATTTCGGCATTTTTGCACATCGAAAAACTGATTAAAATTTTCTAGGAATTCAGGATTGGCAAAGTTTGGACTGACCTGTAGAACACTGCTTATATAGCAAGCGAGCCTATCGATTAGTTATAAATATTTAATCCATGTATTAAGAGAAAAGCCTTTGCCATTTTATCTACAAATAAATTACATGTACATCGATGATATAATTTGTCATCATATTACAGGCATTACCTAAAGGTTACTGGAGTAGTATATTCCTGCCCATTTAGCCGCAGGATAAAGTAAAGGTGTACTTACACTGTACCTTATATAGCAAAGTTATACAACTTGTGTGAAAATGAATAGAGTCCACGTAACCGAGTGGGTGTTATATAACAGAGTTACAACAGAGTTAAAAACAATTTTGTTATACTGTATAACGATGTCTTATGAGTAATGTGAACGCACCATTAGAATAAAACAAATGCGATCATTGTATCTTCCCAAGCTACATGTACATGTGCATGTGCACTGTTATTCAAATTATAATGGTGATAGAATGTAGAGATGGATTAACACCATTAGGGCGCAGAGGCACTTCAGATTTTGGGGCCCCTCATGCAACTTTAAATAAACAGCAAAAAGAGCAACATCAGTAATGGTGGATTTCAACCCATAGGCAGTTACGTTTCTAAGAACTTTTTTTAGCAATTTTAATAATGAAGGTAATGGTTAGGGAAATTTTATAAAGAGGGCCCCTCTGACAGGGAGCCAGGGTCCGATTGTCCCTTAAAGTTGTGTGGCCCAAAGTTTAACTTAGAAAAGACTGGATTTAGGCAGACGTGCAGTAATGCAATTGTTGACGAAAGTCACTTCACCTTTGAAATCGACTTAGAAGGCAGTACAGCATTTAAATACTCGTAGATGTAGGACAAAGTTTGTTGTTTCCGATTAATGCCCCAGCTGCTATCGGTCAATATGCATCCGTATTTTATCTGAAATTTAATGGAGAGTTGCAATAAAACAAACTTAATTATTGAACCGTTTTCGAATTGTTTCGTTTACGTTTCGAACTAATTCCTATCGAAAAATAAATTCTCCCTCAATAATTTGGAAAAATTTTCCCTTACCTACAGGTAACACTAGTGTATTTTTACCTTCTTTTATAATGGATTGTTCATTGTATTGTGGTTGAGGGAAAGTGAAAGGAGAGCTTATGAGCTGGCCAAACCATTGACTCTCCCTCCCCCCAAAAGAATCCCTTACGCCAATGCCCTTGACTATCCCTTTCGTGACAAGTTACAAAACGAGGTCAATAGGTTAGGGTGTAAATGGGTCACACTACTGTTTAGGCATAGGCATACATAAAGGCTCCCTTGGAATCCTTCAAAATTCGAATTTTAAAAGTCGAGCGTAAATTTGCGAACGAAGGCGCTATTTGCTCTAAACTAAAGGCCGTCTGTATCAGGGGTTAAAGTTTTTCGGTCGCTGTTTCCGACGAGATAGCGTTGTTGTTTGTTGATTAACAGCGAACTGGAGCGCTTGCAGTGACGTCAAAATAGAAAAATTGCTCATCGAAAGTACACATTGTAGACTGTAGCCGTTGGGATTAAATGGCAATGATCCCTCAAATAAAATTACATGAGGTTTATTTTGAGAATGTATTTTGTACAAGCGACAGTTTAATTTTGGTGTCCTACTGTCTTTTGCAATAATGCGATTTGGCGGCTGAATTCCTACTGTATCTGAGAAACTACCATACATTTTCTACTGTTTCGTGAATTTGTCAAATTTTTAATAATCTTCAAAAAGGCGGAAACACTGAAAACGTGAATTATGTCATCATCTTAGAAGGGAAGGTTTAGTGAATTTGAATTAATTTAAAAATTCATTTCGGTCAATTACTGTAGATATTTTGCTGAACATGGCGATTTTGTGGTGTCATGATACAGGGTTTCCCGAGAGATGACATTTTTTGAACTTCCTTGACTTTTCCAGATTAAAAAAAAAATCCCTGACCACCCTGGCCATTAAAAAAAATGCAAAACTATGACATGCCAATGTAAGGTGTGCTACTGTATATTTATTGCTTATTATAGCCTATATAAACAGGAGATAGAACACATGTTTTCACGAAGAAACAGGAAATTTCTTTTCATCTCTTGATTTTTGCGTCAACCAATAACTACATTAGCATTAAGTTTAGCAACAACATCAGCCCTGACCTAACAGTCTCACCAATCGATACCATTGTTTCATGTTCAGAATTGCAAGACCATAAGGTTGTTTCAGAAAATCGACTTTCAATGAATACCCCGCTTGTTTCATTCCTCTCAAACAATAATAAAAATATATTAATTATCATGATTAATATAACTGAACCAATTTCATTAATGGTGATTACGAAAAACGATATACTGTACATAAAAAATTGTCTAGCATTATTGGCCACTGTGTTTTCTCCAATTCAATTATTACAACATTAAGTGCAAGATGGGCGGACCGGCCTAGGGTCAATTCAGTTCAAATTTATTGCTGAATACAAGTGGATTATTCTGGCCTTTCACAAATTTCAGTTTTTATAATTTTTCTCGCACGAAACAGCCACCCAAACCCAATTGGTATTTTATTGTCAGACTTTGCTTCCCCTTGTAGCTCAGATAAAAATTGGGATATCGTTAATCAGCTAAAAAGCTAGTGGGCAAGGCCAAGATGAGGGTGAAAAAATGGTTGGAAAAAATAGCTGAAGATAATTCGCCGTCACGTCAAATAGCCATATCCAGCAGCGGGACTTTGGTGACCTCATTTGACCTAGTGCAAATCCTTCCGGCATAAACCTGCTGTACATTTAGCCCCTCAGCTGGTGCAGTACTTAGTTCATGAACTTGCTGCATCGTCCATGGGTCGATGTGTTTGTAGTTCGACTTGATTCGTTTGCTTCTGATCGTTATCTACACTGTGGACTTACACTTACAGTATACTACGATTTAAGTCCAATTCGTCAGTCCATCGTAATTGGAGCAGCCACCTGTCCTGCACTGATATTTCGTCCACAAAAAGCACGTTATTTGAAGGCTGATGAGAATGGCCACTACTTAATTACGAGGCGGTGTGACTGGACGAGCGAGCGTGTGGCCGAAGGATCACTGGACACTGGGCAACCCACTGACCGCGAACGAGCACAGGAAACTGAACACCCCGAAAGGAAAATGATGACGAGAAATTTCTAATTAGTGGACACATTTTGGGTAACCAGGTTTGATTTTTTTCCGTCTTTTTTTCTTCTAAGTCATAACCTGTTTGCATCATACAGTGTACTCCGTTAATCTTTCGATAATTTCACCGTTGGAAATGTTGAATTTTTCTGAACAAAGAAGATGATTTTGCGAAGAAAGAACAATCGATGTGTTGTTTGTAAAAAACATTTAAGGCAGAGGTCCCACTGTCTGGAAAGTCAGGGAAATTGAGATGGTTTGCTAAGGCCGAGTCATTGGTTATCATCTTTCATAAATATCTGGGATAAAATTCATCATGTCTCTTACTTTAAAAAAAAATGCGAGTAATTGGTTACGGTATCCTCTTTCACAAAAATTTGGGGTGAAATTTACCATGACTCTAACTTTAAAAAAATGCGAGTAAAATGTCAGGAAAAAGACTGAAAAGTTGTCGGGGAAATCGACTTGAGAATTTGAGTGGGAATTCAAATGAAACGTTAAAATGCTACTTACTGTCAAGGCGAAACTTTTATCCAAAATTTTTGGAAAAAGTCAAAAGTATAATGTTGGTTGACCTAAGACCCTGCTTATAATAACGACCTGTCACCTACAACCCTTGACCAGATAGCTGAGTCAGCATTTAATCGTATGTTGACACTTTTGTCTTTAGCAATTTTCCAAGGTCAGAAGGATTGTTTTACTTAACTTTCTCGGGGCCATTGCATTGATCTGTCCACAGCCAAATGACAATTTCACCATAATTGCCTGCAAACATTTATCAAGAAGCCTTACAGTGTACAGTACTTCCTGAAAAAAAACTGCTGTTAATCATTGATTAAAATAATTGTCAACAATTAATTTTGCGAGTAGTCTGGTGCAAACAGTTGTCATTTCCTAATCGGAAGTAATTCTGATTTCCACATTTCAAATGTATCTGTCATTGATTTCGTCACCAATAAAACGTTTCTAACTAGTAAACCAGAGATAGAAAGGTTGTTACAAGAGGAAGTTGCCTTTTTGCCAGTACATGTATTAAATTTGGTTCATTTTCAGTTGGCATCCGGTCTTCCCAACGCTCAAAAATGCTGTCCATGATGGACGACGATTACCATGTGCACCCGGATGATCTGGACAGCTCCCGGTGGTCAGTGGACCTGACCGAAGCCCAGCCGCTGCTGCATGCGAGCGAGCAGCGAGGGCTGGAGAAAAGGGCCAAGCAGAAAATCTGGTCCAATGTGAGTGCCCTGGTGGTGGCCATGGGTATATTCAGCATGGGCTTGAACCCCATCGACGACCTCCAGAGTACGCTGAATTCGTCCGGGGGCCTGGGCATCAAGTACGGCTCCATGATCTTGGCCAACTTGCTGACCAACACGTTCCTCATTCAGAAGCTGGGTTCCAAATGGGCCCTGGTAGGTGGCGCCGTATTCTACTGCTTGTACATTGCAGCTAACTTTTACCCCATTTGGGAATCCCTGATACCACTGACAGTTGCGGCTGGTTTTGGCGGTGCCCTCATGTGGACAACCGTGAGCAGTTACCTGGCCAGAATGGCCGTTTGCTACGCAGAGCTCACCAGCGACCCTGAGGACCGGATACTGACGCTGTTCTTCAGTGCATTGAACACCGCTGGTTTCATCAGCGGCGCCCTGGGGGGCCTGGCTTCCTTTTTCATCTTGGGCACGGGTTTCTCCCTCGTCGAGGATATCCCCATCGACAGTGAGGCCATCTGCGGACCCAACTACTGCAACGAGGAGGTCTTCACCGACGATGAGATTCCAAGTTTCAATCTGCACCACGGTCTTGACAATGTTGCCGTGTACGGCTTGTGTGGCTTCTGCTTGGCCGCAACGCTGTTTGCAATAGTCATGATGGGCGTTTTGGTGGACCCACTGTCTTCCCTGGACATTATCAAGCAGCAGGAGAATGAAAGTCCTTCATCCTGCAGTCTGCTACTGGCCACAGTGCGCCTCTGGAAGAGCCCTAAACTGCTGCTGCTGGTGCCATTGACCTTGGCTTATGGATGTAAGGAAGCCTTCTGGAGGCTGGAGTTCAGCAGAGTGAGACCACATTTACTAACACGTACTCAATGATAAAGTGACCCAATGGCGGATCCATGGGGGTGATCGCCCCTACCCAAATCAGCATACTTATATTGCTAAGAATGTCTTAAAATGCATTATAACTACAAATGATTTTCCCAAAAATGCCCGTAAAATCCATCTCTGATTACAACATTTTTAAAAAATATCGCCTACGGCGTTGTCTCTTGTTTACACCCAAACGATTTTTTTAGAAATGCAAGCTGAAAACTATCATTTCTGGTCTGTTTTTTTGTAAAAAATTTGCCTATGGCGTTATCAATAGTGTAGGTGGGTCGTGGTTCAAAACATGAGAACCGCTGTCATAGCTCATGAAATTGTGTGAATTTCATGAAATTGTCATGAATACGTGAATTGGTAGAATAATATGAAAAAAATTAGTTATTAGCATGGAGAAAAATGTGAAAAACTTTACACCACCTTCCACATGGCTGAAAGTTACACATAATCTAACCAAATTACAAATAAATAAATAGCCAAACCAAACAGAAAATCGGCATTGGATTTAATCGGTTAAATTTGCCGTTTGTGAATGTATAATTTTGAAACAAATTGTACAATTTGCCTATGTCGTTATCAATAGTGTAGGTGGGCCGTGGTTCAAAATATGAGAACCGCTGTTGTAGCTCTTGAAATTCTAAAAATTTTCCAGAAATACGTGAATTGTTTAAAAAATATGAAAAAAAAATAGATATTGGCACATAAAAAATGTATAATTTTGAAAATTTTAAAAGTCGCCCCCACCCCCCTTTGAAAATGTGCTGGATCTGCCCTTGATAATGTTATGTATGCAACTTGGAATTGTTAAAAAATTACAACATGGTGCATTTTCTGTTTTTTTTGCAGGCTTACATAACGTGCGCTTTAGGCATCCACTACATTGGCTTTTTGATGGTCTTCTACAACATAGCAGCTTTAGTCTCGTCCTTCCTGTGCGGATGGCTGGGAACGCAGACAAGGCGAGCAGTAGCAATTTCGTTGTTGTTCACCATAGATGTAGCGACAATATTTTTCACGTTACAATGGCATCCGACGTCAAAGGACCTACACGTCGCCCTCATTGTCACGGGTATTTCAGGCATTACCTACGGTGGTATGAGCACGCTTTTGTTAGGTAAGTATGGCCAGAAATACGACTATTGACTTCAAATGTACTCGAAGGTGAAGATCGCACTATTTCTCATCTTTTCTCCGTAGCGTTCTACGGAGTGGCACATCCCGCTACTCCCGAAGCGGCATACTCCAACCTGTACTTTTGGAGTTTTCTCGGATCCACTGTGATGTACGCATGCAGCTTCAACCTTTGCCTGAAAGTCAAGGTGATCGTAGTCCTCGCACTGAGTATGCTTGGAATCGCCTTCTACCACACGGCAGAGATGATACTGTCGGCTGAAGAAAAGGAAAAGGCGGCAATGAGAGCTAAAGAATACGGGGAAATTATTTCCAGACGAATGCTCGTTCCGGCAGGATTTTGAAATGTTTTTTTCCAAATGTGCCTGAAATTTTTAACTGATGTACAGTACTAGAAATCTTAGGAAAAACGCTGGGCTTATTTGTGATAACTACTGTGAAGCCGGTGATGTCGGCTAAAAGGAAATGTAAATAAAATTGTCCAACATGAATGTGTCCTGTACGTTGGTTTGTTTACGTACAATCTTATATCTGCAAGACAGCGGTAATAGCGCAGTGTTGTGGCCTTGGCTTTCCGATCAAGTAACAAACTTGTGTGACGAAACTTGAAATAACATCTCAACTTTCCAAATTAAGTTGCATAATTGTAGTAAACAAGTAATGATAGAATTTAATATGCTTTCAAATTATCGTTCCTGTTTGATTAAATTTTGCTTGCAACGTCATCTGTGGACAAAAATGTAATGGTCAGTAAATTTGGGTAATGTCTTATTTTCTTACATAACACAAGATCAAGTGTTATGTAATCATCGAATGTTGACAGGAGTTGCTGGCTTGGGTGATTTTTGATCCAGTTTCGCAAAATATTTTTTTTTTTAAAATGCGCGAATAAAATCATTATCTTTGGCATCAATAGGGTCGGAAAATGGCGATTTTGGGCTGCAATCCTTGAACGTTCCCACGACGGCTGGAGATGCTTATTGCTCTGCTTCCACAACAACACAGATGATTTTGACTACTAGATTTTTATTACCCTTCCTAGTAGTGTTAAATTACACAATAGCTAACACTTGCATCGCACAAGTTGTTCCATATCGGGAAACATTACATGATTTGGCAACCAAAGTGAATTTCATCGACATATCAATAATTAACAAGGCACCATGGAAGGCCATGTGCAGACATTGTAAATGTATGAGCAATTAGTAACTATTCTATGTCCGTTGGCTAGGATGGCTCTTGCAGAAACCTTTGATTGAATTCATTCGTATGGAATGGTTGGAATAACTGCTGGCATCCCTTGAATAATTGTCTTTGGCGGCTTGCATGTCGGACATGTTGAAAGCTTAGCTTCACTTTCACCCAAAAGTAGGCAGTTCACCACGACTTCAGCAAATCCTTCATTGGCGGATGTGAGAGGCACGAGGCAGGAGACTTGGTGACAATTCTTCTTGTGTTTCTTACAGCGGTAGCCAGATGGTCTATGGACTGTTGTCTCGGTGCAGTTACGGTCACGCAGGCGTCTGGCTTTATTCTTGAAGCACGTGCCGATGACATTGTAGGGCACTTCAGGCAACGAACAGTTGGTTTTGGTTGTAACGTAACAGCGGTTGTTGGTCTCAGCAGCATTCATGGCCTTTCCAGTCAAACCCAGAGGCTGGAGCACCAAAGTGAATAAACAACCAAAGAACAGACATTGCTGCAAAGGCTTCATGACGACAATCCTAGATTCAAACTGGTGGACTGGTTGAAACAGTTGAAAGAAGTACGAGCTCTTGGCTACAGGAGCAGTCGTTATATACCAATGGTTTGAGGGCAGGAGAAGCCCAAATGTGCCTTATCGCCCATTGTCTCGCAAAGGTGAGAATTTTCCAAAACCGAAAATGAGCCAGAAGTCAAAATACCGAATTGTCACAGAGTCTCCCCAAATTTATCCGAGTCAAATTAAACTTGTGGCTAAGCAAGAATACACGCTGTTGTGCATTGGCCGTGCCCTCTATCAGAAGATAACATTTCAAGAGTAATTCAAGATTAATTCCCGGTATTCTTGGTCAATTTCACAAGTATGGTGTCTGAAAGTGGTGTTATCAAGATGCATTGTCTCGGTTCCTGTCAGTTTTACGTGTTGTTTGAAAACAAACAAATTTTATTCCCAGTTATGGAGGATTTTACCTACTTTATCAAAGCGGTATTTATTTCTTCACGTAGTATCCTGCCGTTATGATGACAACATAATTCTACAGTTAGTCCTCGCTTAACGTCGTTTGTCGGTGCGTGAAAGCAACGTTAAGTGAAACCGAACAGAAGAACGTTTAGTAAATAAATACGTGCATGTGTATACTAAGTATACGTACAAATTTTGTATATAAACACAAATAAAATAAAATATAACAATTATTTGAGGGGTGATGAATTAATGGCGTAGTGTTGGTGGCTAGCATTGTTTTATGGAGAGCCTTTGTATTGAAATGTTTATACTGTACATGTATTATCGCATATTACATTTTTTCCCAACGAGTTTGTAAAGAAACAACAGTACTCCCTATACTGAACATGTACTACATCCGATAATTTGGGTAATCTTCAAATTTATATAAAACGTAAAAATGTAATTTTATCTATGGAAAATTTGCCTCTTTTTTACAATATGTGAGAACCAAATTAACTAAAGGTGCGTTAACACTATCCCAAAACATTGACATATAACAAAATTATTTTTAACTGTGTTGTACAACTTGTTATATAACACCCACTCGATTACGTGGATCATCAATACTGTATACAAAATGCTAAATAGCAGTTTTTTCTTTTCATTTTCAAACAGGTTGTATAACGTTGCTATATAACAAGCACGTTTTGTTATTATAGTTGAAATGCACCATTATAGAGTAAATTAGGAATCGCTCCTAATTGGGAATCATGCATTCAATTACAAAATGTCCCATATACCGTCTGTACTGCTCAGCTACTACACAGCTGAGAAATGATTCACCCAAAACAAATAAGGAAAAACGTCTTTATTTTCTCTCTGATTCCAAATGTGCTTTCGGTATATCCCGAAACACTGATAAAAACAACATTTTGCGAATACTTACTGCGTCATGAACGTAAATTCCTTGTGGTGGGGATATACAGGTAAAAAGGGAATTTGCCTGGCAAAGGACTTTGAACCTATAACTACGTGCACCCCCATGATGATGGTGTCTATAGTATACAGAGGAGTTACGATAATAAGAATAACATAAATAGCTTGGTTCCAAGCTTGGATGCCTACAATTTTTCAAACTTCGCGAATTAATGACATCAGTGATGCTGCCTGCTGTATCCTACAAGTATAAAAGCAGTAAAGTGCTTCCAATATATCCATGCAATATTGCTAAGATCTAATAACCGTCAGATTACAATTTCAGGTAGTAAACAAACATACATTTTTATTATCTTTTCTTTCATTTTCTTGCCCTTTCAGATGACGTAAAATTTTCCTTCCCTTTTTTTAGGTATAGCCACACCCATAAATTTCACGGGAAAATGTAGTATTATGGCAGCATTTGCTAATCTTTCTTAGATTAATGTAGCTTTGAGTGAATAGTACCGTAGGCCTACATGTACTCTAATGTCAAGCTGGAATTACATGTATATTATTTAAGAATATCGGTATATCTCTATTGCACTGAAATACAGGGTTATCAAAAAGAAGTTGACAACTTGTACATGTAAAATGGTAGGCCTACTTCTTTTGGGACTATTGGTATAAGCGTCACACGATGTAAATGTAAGTTTTGAACGCTACAAGAGGGGTTTACCGTTAAAAAAACTGATATTTCGATGTTTATATTCTGATTTATCATCACCATACCAAGGTCACAATACGCGTGTCATTACAGAAGTGTTTAAAAAAGGATTACAAAACCTCTGTAAGTTCATTATTGCTAGAGTACTTTATTATTCGGATATCTAATGTCCCGTTGAAACAATTTCTGTAAAGTGCAATTAAGACACTGCAGCAAAACAAAGAAGCTGCGCTTGAAAACATCATCAACATGAACTAATATTTAAAACAATGATGAAAAATGAGTAGAGTAAATGCAATGGGGGATGGTGGTGAAAAGCAACAGCAAATTCTTTACATGGCAAGAGTTCATAAAATCTATATTAGATCAGAAGGCTAGCTACTAATCCAATAGTAACAATGCAAACCCAACTAATTCTCTGAAATGGGTTTCTCCGTTGTCTTAAATCTCATATAAATGCATTTCTCGCCATGACTAAATATTGTCTTTGGTGAATACATGATCGTGGGTTAATGGATTCTAAGTTTCTGAGCAGAAAAAGATGCCATTTCAAAGATTGTCTTCAGTGACATGATCTTGAGTTAATGGAGTCTTATAGCTTCTGAACAGAAGAAGATGATGTGTCAAAGATCACTCGGCTGGGTTGTTATGCATCGAGAAAAATCAACACATCTAAATGCAAAACGTCGTAGAAAATCCTGCGTGTGAATGACGCTCTGGTCATCATCATCAGGTCAGAGTTCAGTGACTAGGCGTAGGTGGAATGTGCGCCGGGGCTCCCATTCTGACATGGGAAACATCTTCAATCCTCAAGCAAGCCACAGTGACCGGTATGTACGTGATGGGCTTGTGCGACCTTTTCAAGTTTCGGACCGGCACTGGACACTTCAAGGGATGGCAATTGGCGTCCCTCTGACACTGGTAGTCAATGATTTCGGAAGGCTCGTAACCGTCGCACCTGTGGATCACAGTTGGAGTGGCATCCTTGTAGCACCTTCCAACCACCCTGTACATGGAGGGTATGGGTATGGAGCATTGGGTTTCGAAGCAGCGTTTCGTTTCTGTGGCATTGGCAGGAATGATTTTTACTTTGTTTCTGCTGATGGCATTGCAGCCGGATTTGGACACGCTTACGTTTTGTCTCCAGTACCTGGAGTCGCAGTTCTGGACGTTGGTGGACCGCTGATGACGGCTGAGAATGCGACTGTCATTGGCTTCGAGTGAATGCTTGGATGGCAGGTCAGCGCTGTCCATGGCATTTGCATTGGACACGAAGTGGTCTGAGGAACCATCCGCGTCCTGGTCAGAGGAACCTCTGATTGTCTGGTCCGAGGAACTTCTGACGATCTGGTCTGAGTAGGCTGGGCGTGGCATGTGCATAGCCAAACTAGTCGTGATGGCCAAGGCGAAGATTATTGCTTGAACAGAGTTTTTCATGGTTAAGAATTGCTTCAAAGAGCTGAGTGTTAAGGCCAAGATTTTGGTGGACGTTTCTGCGAATAATGTGCCGATGCTGGAGCCTCCTCGGTTTATATGCGTGAAAATGTGGGGAATTCAAAAGCAAAAACCGGGGAAATTACCTGTCGGATTCAGCGTTTCGATAGGTGACAATGCGAGGGAGGTGAATCCGATTTGGGTTTTGATGCATGAAAACCCATTCTGGGCCGTTGATAGGGACGGCTAATGATTCCATCAAAATCTCTGCCTTTTTCCCACGCTGAATCATAGAAACACGAAGAGTATTTGGATTGATTCAGAGGTGATACGCGCGCTATTCCCATCCCAGCAATGATAACCGGAAATAGAATTTCTCATTGAAGGAGTGGGAAAGTGTGCGGCGGCGAAGGTGAACGCACATTCGAAGCATTTCGTTTTGGTCGCGATATCAGAGATAAAAATCCCCATTCTGAACTAGAAAGTCTAACGAGTGTTATCGTACATGCAGTCAACACAAACCATCGAGTGGCAATTATTACTTGTCCGTATTGAGTTGGAAATTACCCCACCACTACACGCATACATACAATACATTGAAGAAGCTTCCGCGTAGGCAGGTCATAGGGTATTTTTGTGTCTTTAAATGTCAAGGGATAATCGCAAAATAAAAGAAAAACTAGATGAAATCATAAATGACAAAGTATACTACTACACACTGTACATTTATATTAAGAGCCTTCAAATTTATTGGACATGCAATGCGAAATGCAGATCGATAGGTTTGAACTCAATTCTAATGTTAAATAAATAAAAAATTGCACCTGAGTACCTGTTTTATTATAGTTGGCAAGTAAATAATTTCATTCTGGAATGCAGATAGATAGGTTTAAACGCATTTCTAATGCTAAATAAATGAAAAAAGTGCATTATATTACCTGTTTTATTATCGCGTACATAATTTCAAAGTAAATGTAAATTTAGATATTTAATTAAAAATTCACAATGAATTCAAATTTAAATTAGGTAGAAAAAGCACGAAGGAACAGCATCCAGTGACATATTTCTGCTATCTTTTTTGGAGAGTATCGTTTTTAATTAAATACATGTATCTAAATCTACATTTACTTTGAAATTATGTACTTGCCAACGATAATAAAACAGGTAATATTATACACTTTATTCATTTAGTTAGCATTAGAATTGCGTTCAAACCTATAATCGATCTGTATTTCATAATGCATTACTGGCATTATAATACATGCAAACAGCACACAACTTACTTTAGAAAATGAAAAGTGGAACTGTTTTATGCCTTGGTTACATGCATTAATGCAATTTAAAACTCCAAATTTAATTTCTTGATGTTTAATTGTTGAAATGGTTGTCAAGAAATGTAGACAGTTGAGGGAAATCTGGTTGCAAAAAACGATCGTGATTTTCTGTCTGAAATTCCAAAACAGTAGCACTTGTTCTATTCTAAAGATAAAAACGAAAATAGAACGTCAGCACATGAAAGGGAAAAGGAACTAATGACTTCATCGTTGACTGCAGGGTCAACCAGTATAGCTGCAGCGAGACATTTGCCGCAGACCTAAGCGTATTGTTTTTGAAACGCTGCACACTGTACACAACATAACAGCAAACACTCACATTTTGTTGAATTTAAAGTTGCAAAAATATCACTAAGTTGGGGAGACAAATAATATTGTAATCTACATTCAAGCATGGGACCTAAGCCACTTTTAAATGCACCAAAGTTTCCAAACATAGAAATGTTAACGTCTGTGACCTGTTACCTGGGACCTTTCAAGAATCATTTCTTGACATTTTCAATCTATTTAAATACAAATGCGTGAGTGGGGCAAAACCGACATTGTCGGCTATGTTTTTGTAGAAAACGGGAAAATTTAGTTCCGAAAAAGTTGGGTTGTTTGCGTGCCATCAATGCCAACATGGGAATATCCCTCAATGATTTTTCATATTATCTCTTTATTTGTTGATTCGTATAAAATCGTCATTATTTGAATAATCAACTAAACTATCTAGCAGGCTCGATAGTTTACGTTATCAGCGCTATACTCATTTGATTTCGAGTCGCTCACGGAACAAGATAAGGAATAAGAATGCCCGTTGTACACGTATATTCAACCTCGTATCAATGCCGGAGCTACCGGCATTTATTAAAAAAAATCCCAAAATTCTTCACCAACTATACGATTACTCATTATTGAGTTATTAGCGCCGAAATGACAGAAAGAATCCTACATCCTGAACCTAGGCGATTCACCGCATTTTTATAACCACTCATCTTTTTTGGGTAATTTGCGGTTGTTCAATTATGACAATCCTGGAATGCAAGAGTATATAAAAACACTGCTACCCCATCACCGAATTATCACTCTGAAACCACCATCCATTTAGCCAAACACTTCGCTGAAATTGTCCAACATCATGTCCATGGCATCTTCCACTCATCTCAGCATCTCATCACTGACCGTGTCAATGGCAGTAGCTTTTCTTATAGCCGTGGTCAATGGTAGTCAATACTCAACGCTGGAATGTGACGATCTGAGCAATACCACCATTCTGGGACGGTGTCCAGTTGTTATAGTCAGCAAAGGAAATGCGATACAGGTCGAATGCCCTGATAACAACGATAATCCCTTCACATTTTGCCAGCCTTACAATTGCACAATTTCAAATGGTCAGCCAACGACTCTGGATTGCTTCCTCGTTAGTAGGGTACTCATACCATCTAGGAATGCGATTCTACCACCCCAGATACAGTAAAGTCAATTGGGGTCAAGCTTGAGCACCTTAACTATTCAAATCAAAGGTAAATTGATAAGCATTTTATAATCGAAATGTCTTGAGCCAATCTTACAAATTTGCTGCCATTTAAAAATTAAAAATAGAGCTCTGATAGAGATCGTTACCGGATCCAACTCGAGGGTTTTATTACATGTATACTATCTAGTTGAATCAAAAACAAGTGCTTTGATGTTTTTCTGATTATTTACGTTTTCTTCTTGTTTTCAGAGCGCTTGGATACCACATCATCCATTTCAAGAAAT
Source organism: Kryphioiulus occultus (assembly GCA_034687865.1). Lineage (NCBI taxonomy): Eukaryota > Metazoa > Arthropoda > Diplopoda > Julida > Julidae > Kryphioiulus > Kryphioiulus occultus. The sequence continues at coordinate 20,073 of JAQGAF010001715.1, forward strand.
AATGACCAGATTTCGATTGGAAAAGATTCCAAAGCAACGACCAGCATTGCTGCCAGAAGTTATTTTTAAACAAATGTTTTCATGCATAAGTTGAACACAAAGATGAAAAATTGCATTAAATACTTTATATTTTTACTAGAACTTGTGTCGTAGTTGTATATCTATGGAATGATTACCAGAGATCGATAAACGTAATATTTCTAAATTAACTAAAGCTGTTGGACCCACCTACATTATAGATAGCCTGACCTAGCTGGGCATCGCTAAATTGTACTTGAAAAAAACGTCAAAAACATAATTTAAACGCATAGTTTTTTAACTACCAATATAACAATTACCTGCTAATGATTGTTTTCCAATCAATCCCTCAAATTTTGAAAATTTTCTGAAATGTGAGTAGCTCTCCGAGTCTGGTATATGCGTGCAGACCTTGGCAACAAGCGGTTTTACCCACAGTAATACCGATCAAATAAATAATGGAAAAAAATAAACAACCAAATTACCAAACCCACAACAAAACAACTTTCCAAAAAATACAAATGGGAAATTTAATCTAAACAGCAAATCGCTTGCAGACAGTCGATATTTTCATTATCATTTGCTGGTATTTACCAAACTAAACATTCAGAAAAACAAAACAGTAGACGAAACAGAGGAGAATAAGTATAGGACCAACTGCCATTTTTTTCCAAACTTCATATTATCCAGAGAAATGATGATGGGGCCCCTTTATTTACCATGCATGCTTAATGTCTCATTCAAATAATTTCCCTCTATAAACGGATAAGTGTCACGTCGTCCGACTAATATACTATTCAATAAAAGCTGACATTTTAAATGATAATAAAGTATATTGACTACAGTATTGGAATAGGATTAGATGTCATGAACCAGTCGTGAAACTGAATTTGTATTTATCACCAACTGCTCATATTTTACATGTTTACCTGTCAATATTTCAAACTTGAAATACACCTATATGTATACGTTATCATAATAAACTACGATGAACTAGTTTTTTACTTTTATGATTTCAAGCTACTACGCGAAATACTAAGTACTGCCTATAGCCAAAGAACATGCTTTCGCTGTTTGTATCGCGCCAAAACACACCACACTCAAGTATACCGTCGAATGACTTCACCTAAGACCAAACAGAATAAATCAGTAACAGTTGCGCTACTGAACACTGATCAACGACAGTATAATACATGTATACTGTATGTGCATATTTTAAGGGCATATGCTTAAGCATAAACGGTGAAGTTCACCATTTTGGAGAAAACTATATGAAACATATCTCCGCGAAAACTACAAGATTATTTTCGCAATATATCTACTGTATGGCTGTTTCTGATATATTTTACAAAAAGTAATTTTGGCAGAGAGGTAACAGAAAAGAATTTAAGTTACCTCAAACCTGCTTTTTCAAAAAATAACCAGTAAAGAAACTGGTCGAGAACAATTAAAACATAAAGGGCGCAAAGAACATGAATAAAATAGCCTACCAAATCAAGTGAATTGTCTAAATACTTCATTTATATCCTGGTATTACAGTCATCAAATTTTCATTTATTGTGTAGTTAAACCCTCAAACCCTCTATTCCATTAATAACAGAAAAATGACCATTAAAATATAAAGGACGCAAAGAAAATAACAGAAAGAATATAGCAGAAAAATGAAAATAAAACTTCACTATTATTCTAAACTTTTGTTTCTCCAGATTCAGATTATCGCTTTAAATGTGAAAATGTCAAGTTAATTATTATGCCACAAGTGCGTGTACTGATGTACTTTACATCATCTTGGGCTCAGACACTTTCCCCACCAAAAAAATCAATTGTTTCAGTTATCTTCAGACATCAACTTTGAACAATGAACGTTTTGTCCTTCTCCTTCCTTAAGTTTTTGGAGGGAAAATTGGATGGTAGAAAACCCACACAAGTCCGGTCTTGTCCTGTGGTTAATTACCAGACAGGCTTCAGAGGCGTGCAAGATGATTTGATCAGCTCCAGATACGAGCGCTTATCAAACAGCTTAAAACTAGCGGCTTCTTAACATTTACACCCACACATTGTTCCCAGGGGAAATTGTCATGGACATCGACGGTATAAGACCAATGCGAGTTTCACCGACTCCTCACACGACACCCATTTCAAAGACTTGGTCCACCTTCAACCTGATAAAACACGTTTTCAGAAGTGGCTATGAAGTTTGCGTTCGGCAGTCTTTGGTCGCTGACCATCGCCTTCATGTTGGTCCAAGATGTCCATTCGTCCAAACCCAATGTGGCGGAGCTGCTGCACACCTGCGACAACCTGGACAACTACAACATCCTGGGTCGTTGCGGGGTCGAAGTCAACCATTACAGTGGTCTGGCAGACAACCAGTGTCTGGATGTCAAGTGTCATCATCACTGCATCCAGGACGGGGTTGTAGGTTTTTGTCGGCCCTTCCGGTGCAAAGGGGCCTTCGGCAACTGTACCGTGGATTGTCTTATCCTTGAGCTGAAAGATGCGCCATCGCAACTCGGGGAATCCGCTTACCCGGAGATACAATGAAATCAGCTGGATAAGAAAGGCTGCAGGTATGTCAAGAAATCATAAGCTGGTAAAGACAGCGTGGATGTCATTCGTTGCATGAACTGCTGCCATTGAATAAATGGAACTGATGCTAAAAAACAGCTTTCCCATGACAGCTAGTAGGATTGGCTGGGCAGCTTGCGAATGTTAATGTTTTTCCTAACCAAACCTAACCTATAACCTACAGTATAACCATTAGGCATAAGCTAGGCTTGGTTAGGTTAGGTTAGGTTGGGTTTTTTGCAAGCTGCCCTGCAAAACCTATGAACTGTCAGGAAAAGCTCATTTTTGCGAGGTGTGCACACAGCCTACTACCAAAAATCGAAACTAGTTCACATTGAGGTTCGATTTTGTTCTAGTCAATATTCAGTTTTAGAATGCAGCTAATGTTAGTTACTACCTTAGCAGCTACAGTGTAGGTATTGACTTTAGACACATGACCAATATGATAAGCAACTGCTTGCTTTGTTTGCGCTTACTTTTGCTTGGAAGAGGGCAGAAGGATATAAAATGTGATCTGCTATTTGTATTTTAATTTCAGAAATTCAAAAGGTTTTAATGGAGAATGAATTCGACGATTAGTGAGAAGCCAAACCTAGATTAACTCTGTTTTGGGAATGAAGTAAAATTCGGCAAGGAGCCGGACTATGCCAACTTCATCGATGCCTTTACGATTGTTAATTCCGTTGTTTGTAATTTTGGTGATAATAAATAAAATCTTACAGTTCACACAATGAAGTTTTAGTTTATTTTTTTATAACGGAGTCTGAATTTCTACGCGGCAGAAAAAGTAAAAGATCAGAATTTCTATATGACAGCTGTGGTTGCTTTGTCTGGCTTTTGAATTTGCCGCTCATCAGGTGCGAGCGTTGATTCGTTGAACAGAGTCACGTGCAGATGCGCGAGGAGGCGGCGCACGCGGTAACCATGGTAACCGTGGACGTGAGTTCCAAAGGCGTGCTATTGGAAAAATACTCAATGCGCTGTTCCAGATGGCGTAAAATGCCAATCACTTGCTAACTTTTACAGCTGGATCTCAAGTAAAAAGACTTAGCAGTTTAAAAAACGACGAGTTTAAATTGTATCTTTGGAGTTTTTCAAGTGCAGTTTAGCGATGTTTAGTTATATGTCCGTCGCACACCAAATTACACTCTCGAATGGTGTGCAACATTTACACGTTTATTTATCCCCAATACATGCAAAAACAAAAAATGTATGCGTTTTTACCTGTCCTTGACAGTATAAGCTGACCAGAAGGACCCTCCGAAAAGTTGACTTTTTGCCAACATGGCCGCTCACCAAAATCTGCCCAAATTAATCCTTGTTTTTCCATGCTGCAGGGTAATTCACGATTAACAAACACACATACAGGCACATGTCGTGATATGTTAAAGTTTACAAATCGCGAATTTTTTACCTAAAACCTGGCGTTTCTCTTTACTAACTGATAGAACGATTCGAACTAAGGAACTTCACCCGTGCGCGACTTTCACTTGACGTGAACTATGCCAATTTTGGCGATGCTCTATCGAAGCGCCGCCTATTTGTCCTTCACCATGGTGACCTTCAACCATTTGACAGATGTAATACACAGACAAGGGGAAGGGTTGGCAAATTAAGCGTTATTATTGGCTTATTTTACAAATTTGGTTTAAAAATCATCATTTGTCATCCAGTCGTGCAAACAAATTTCGACTACAGCGTTTTCTTTTTGAAAATATGCTTTATAAATGCTATCATTTTGAAAATATTTTTTTCAAAACCTATTATCTTTGCTAAAATTTCGATAAGAATTTCATGCAAATCAAATTTGTTTCGACCAAAGATTATGTCATCACTTAGGGTTCAGGGTCTGAAAATGGGTCTGACAATAACAATTTTGTGATGAAATACAATAGGGGGTGTCAATCCTAAAAAAATAATTGTAATTGAAATTGACTAATTGGTGTGCGCATCCGCAAATGACTACCAAAACTGCTTTTTCCGGTTTTGGTAGCCATGTGCACATGCGCGCACCAATTAGTCAATTTCAATTACATTTATTTTTTTAGGATTGACACCCCCTGGTACATGTAAAACTTGAACGTCCCAGTATGTAGTTACCTAGATTCAGTATTTTTACGAGGGTGTATATTATCATACTGTATATAAAATGGCCAAAAAAAGATGAAGATTTCAGTATTTTTTAATTGCTCGAAGTTGTCCATTCCTCCCCAACTACCAATACTACCACCGCCACCACCACCACAAAGAACCAAAATTGTTCTAAATTTTCATATGAGTTAAAAAAACAACTAAATCAATCTTTTTAAATGACTAGAGCGGGTTAAATACACATATTGTACTTCTATATCACGCAATTGAACTTAACGTAGGACTCAGAGGGTGCCATTGCCCACTTCTTGGTGATATGCTGACATTATATGGCCAGTGTTACTGTCATTATTTCGATAATGACATTATTATTACACTATTCTTGGTGATCAGATATGCTGACACTACATGGCCAGTGTTAATTCCAATTATTCCGATAATGACAGTAACTTATTCAAAAATCCATATAACATGATCAGTATTACTGTCTGCATTTGTTGAAACTGACAGTAATAATGCCCGTGTAGGATTCCCAATTTTATTCATCTACATGTACATCAGCACTGATCTACATGTAAGGGCACTTGGTTCAACTCTGACTCTCTGACACAAATGAAATGGGCCTTATGGCCAAACGCAAGCATCGATAGCGGGGCTGTAGCACAATCCTGACGGACAAGTCATCGTCGTGGGTTTACCTCCGGTGGACGTGCACACGTAATAAACCGAACAGTTGGAGAAACTGGGCCACACTCTGCCCGCAGCGTCGCATATTTCCGGAACAAACACTTGCACGATATTGGACTCTGTGGCCATGTTACCAGCTTCGTCGACAGCGGCCAACGCAACGAAATACGATTTCAAAGACGGTGGAAAGGAAACCACCACCCACTGATGCGAACCTGCCGCCAGAGGGGTCAGCGATCCGGAAGTGACCATGTCGTTGGTGACCAGCTGCGTGTTCTCGATGAAACCCGCGCCACGCACCATCGATATGCTGACTCCGTATTTTATCACGTAATGATCGGCTTGAAGACGTAAATAAGATGATGGGCTCATTATTTTTTCGAATATTTCTCGCAAGAGGACTTCTCTAGAAGATTTCTATTAACTTTCCAATAAATATGTATTTGAAACTTACCGATTCCAAAGTCGTAGTCGTCGCCGATGGCTGTCCATTCCAACAAGGCCAATTGCGAACCCACGTAGGAAGCATTTTGGGTCGACTTCAAGTCCAAAATCCTGGCTGGAGGCAACGTGTCGTTCGTTTTCGAGGAATTACTGTTGATAATTGAAAAGCTCGTACACGTGACTGCACGTTGGTAATCTGCAAAAATGATATTAATAATTATTACTGCAATGATAGGAAATTGGTACTTGCGCACCACAGGCTGTTGCCGTAATCATCCAAGCCCCGAAAAATTATGAGAAGGATATAATAAGGCAAATAAAAATTATGAAATAAACAGTTGTTGGGTTGGTGCAAATGGCGGCCAGAGAAAGGTAAATGGCAACATATCCTGTAACATCACGTAATACACCCTTACCATTCATGTTCATTTTTCCGTTGACTATTAGCTGAACGCCATAATGACCACTTCCACAAAACGTTGTAAAATATTTCGAATAAACGCCGTCAAAATTCTTGAAATCTGGACCTGAAGAATTAATTTGCCTGCTTTAGACCAATTCTTTAAAAACTTTTCTAGTACGTGTACAAGTATGCAAGAAACGATAAATTTTTATTTAGCTGCCCCTAACCGCCAGGCAATCACTGCCAGCAAAAGAGGCGTTAGGAGAAGCCTGGTTTTTCATAGAGTGTACGGCGGAGCAGGGCATTTTCTGTAGTGCAGTCAAAATTTCTGCACTGTAAATGGGGATTATTTCTGTTCTCTTACCAGCTCCATTATCAAGTAACTCGACGTCTATTGTCTCTTCGCACGGACCGGTGACTCTAGCAATGACTGTAGCTCCTAGAACAGGCTGTGACCCGCGCTTCACACTACCATACAACACGATTGGCTTCTCAGTAACATTTACCTATAGGAAGAAATAGTTAGTAGTAAGCTGATTTTATTGGCCTTCGAACTAGCCCTTTCAGCGACGATTATCTGATACCATTTCAAATCCAACATTTGTCCAACCAGTAATGGTCATGCCAATAGTTTCTTCGCCGACCAAAGACGACGTCACTGAAATGCTGATGTTTTGGCGAGGAACCCCAGGCTTGATGTTGTAATTCCAAAGACCCGCCTATATAAGTTTAATATTCCAAGTATTGATCTCAAGCTTTTCAATTTTTTTTCTTGAACTTGACTGATTTACATGATAGCTGACACGAACCATAGACACTGGCATAGTAATTGCAAAAATGTTGCCAAATGATGAATATATACGGGACGCCGGCCAAGATAGACCAGTGTACGGTCCGGTGAGGTTTACTTGAGGCATAGTACTTCCCTCATCATACATTACTAAGAAGACAGTGTCTTTGCCGATATACCGATCGATTGAAAAGGTGCCCTTGACTGGTTGGTCAGCAAACAAAACGGTTTCGTCTATCACCTAAAATTGGCAAACGTGCAAAACAATGTGAAACTTGCTGAATTTCCTTCTATTAAAATTTTAATCTGGGAAAGAAGGCGAGTCTGGTACCATTTCAACTTTTTGGACTTGGTCATATCTCGTGATCTGAAACAAGGCCGAAGTCGCAGCGGTCACTCCCTGCAGTAATCCAGCCTCGGCGTAATACATTTGACCCCTGGTCCGTCTGACCAATTCTGGTAACTCGTCACCGGAGAAATTTCCATACGAAATCCAATTGATCTGAACCTCGGCATCGAGCAGCTCGGAGTACAAGTCCATGATAGTTGGTTTCGCGCTCTGATGTCCACTCGAAATGACCACTATGACCCCACCCTTGAGGGCGCTCGAATCACGCAGCAACTGTTATTTAAAAGATAATTAATATTGACATTTTTTTATTTAGGCAAACGATTCTTTGGGCACCTTTAGACTGGTAGAAAGTCCGCAACCGATGCAGGATTTCGATCCAAATATCACTTGTGTAGGCATCGAGTAAATCACCCTTTCCTTATCCTCTTTGGTCACAATTGCAGTCATGTCGAACACAACAGTAGCTCTGCGATCAAATTCAGCGATAAAGTGCGCGAATATTCGTAAATATCTTGGGATGCCAAATGCCAAATCTGGGGTACTCACTCATCACTGAAAGTAACGATGCCGATAGATGTCCCCACTGCAATTTCATATTGGATGAACTTGGACAAAACTTTCTGAAACCACTGCTCTTTTTTGTCCTACATATTAACAACATTCGAATAAATGTCAATTTACCAGTCGCAGATTTTTTAATTTTAAAAACAAAATTGGTATTAAATTTGTGTATACAGTTACAAGTGCATACATTGGATTCGCTTTCATCAGAAAAATCGAATGCCAAAACAAAA
>JAQGAF010001716.1:0-28202 GCA_034687865.1 Kryphioiulus occultus
ATATCCAACTTCTTTAACTTTTTGAGGGCAATTTTTGAATATTCTTTGAATGAATCTAAGCTAGCGTTGATTAGCCAAACCAGTAATGTTACTAATACGCGTACCCCATGCAGCGCATATCATCCGAGTATTTCACACTGGAAACGACTTTTAAAGGGACACCATCCAGATTGTAGTCTGGTATGATTCTCGGCCTTTTACGGGAGATCCTCATAACCAAATTCAACACTACTTGTCTACAGACAAAAATGACACGTGTCCCAAGTGTAGTAATTTATCTTCGTTTTTCTTGTTTGTTTGTCGTGCTAAACCTAACCTAAAGAAATCTAAAAAACCTAATTTCTTTATTTCGTTTGCCCATAGCTGCGGGCAATCACTGCCAGCCTACTCGCAGTTAGAAGAAGCCCACTTTCGCGGTGTTTATACTGGGACAGGGCGGCAGCGGGGCATATTCCGAAGTACAGGCTAATTTTATTCATACCACAGTCTGATAAAAGTGTATTTTCCATACAGAAGTACGTGTGGCACGACCGTTAATTTTGGTCGTAAAAATCCACGCAAATCAAAATTATTTTTTGTTTTTCTCTCTCATTTCCAGCGAGTATAAGCAATTATTACGGCGTTGCTTTTATTCAACAACATCGCTGAAGATAATTAAATTTTATGTCTCGTCCTCGGCGAAATCCAACCCCGACGCATAATAGAAGAAGGCGATTAATCCAGAAATTATTCCGACGCAACCCCTTTTATCCTCATTAAAATTCCCCTTAATGGATTTTCATTTCATTTCGGACGCCTAATTTATATTTATTCGCGCTTTGTTGGAGAGAAAATCTTTTATCTTTTCAGACGTTAAACGAGCTTGAAAAGTTGTTACACTTTGGCCTTTTTTTCAAAGAAATGTTTCGTTAGAATTTTGGTTAAGGTGGGTTGCGCTAAAACTCACGAGAAGTTAATCGTCCATTACGTTGATGGCCAATTGGTGTTTTAATGTCTGATTTGTCATTAATACACTATAGTTGAAGTTGAGATGAAAATACATTTAAGCGTGAAATTGCATTGACAGATAAATAGATCGCGCCAGTTAACTTCACCTTTACAAATGAGCTGAAGCGAAAACACATTTCAAAATATATTTTCTAAATTTAATGAATTTGATCTGAGTGAAATACGTTTGAAAATTTACTATCGTGCATGAGTAAAATATACTTTTGTGAGTAAAAGGGTAAAATGGGTTTGAAAATGCACTTTTATAGAGTAAAAAGCGATTGAAAATATATGCACTGTTCTAAATGAAACGCTTTTTCTGAATGAAATGCATTTCGGAACGCATACTATGGAATGAAAAGTTATTGAGAATTTATTTGAAATACACGAATAATTTGAAAATTCAGTATTACGAATGAAATCCATTTGAAATTGTACCTTTCTAAATGCGTTTTTCTGATTGAAAATAGTATTAAGTACTATTGTGGGAATAGTCCGAGTTTAAAACATTTATTCAATAGAATAGTGAACTTTCAGATGTGCTTCATGTAGAAAATCACAAAGCGCATTTTCGAGTGAATTTCAGGTTGAAAAGTGCATTTTCTGAGTGAAATTCTTTTCAAAATGCACTTTAGTGATTTTCCACATAAAGCACGTCTGAGAGTTCACTTTTCTGAATGTAATTCGATCGAACACGTACTGTACTTGTAAGTGTACTTATTTTAAACTCACTGCATCTTTGTATTTTTCCAAGTTTAAAAGTTTGAATACTTTCTTTAGTTTAAACTTACTAAACTATCTTTTCTGATGAGTTGCAAATTTTACCTTTAACAATGCGATATCCAACCGAGTGTGTAATAACTTAAGCGTTTTTTTACTCAGTAAGTCAAGGCTAACTCATACACTTAACCCCAATTTTAGTTTGAATGCAAAAAAAATGTTTGGCGAATTATTAGAGCGTATTAAGGCTGTTTTTTCTCCTCATAATGACCTCATAAAATCATAAATCAAAATGTGCGACAGGAGGTGGAGGTGTACCTACCCTTTTGCTCAAAAACTGAACTTAAATATTGAGCAAAAACTCGTGAAATAGGCGCGTCAATGTTGGCAGAAAACGTGTGAGGTCCTAGTCAACCAATTAGCAAATTCCGCCAGGGGTCGGTATGTCGAATTTTAGAGGGCTATATCGTTACAAAACAAATTTTTCGTGTTATTTGTTATTTTTTTTTTTTTTTTTGGTCTTACGGATGACGACCCAACAGAAAACTTAAGATTAATAACATTAAGAGAATAACGCAATTTCGGGTATTACATTTAGAGGTTTGGGGGAGGTGAGGGGGCATTAGGGGGGGGGGGGGCACCCCCTAAAATATGCAAATTTGGCAACATTGGCCACACCCCTCACGAAACCTTATGACAGTCGAATCCGCATTCTCGTAGAAAGAAATTAATGAAACGGACCCACCCACCCAGATTCACCTCCGTGACCTTTAATTAAATCTTAAATATTTTCTCACCCCGTTCAGGGTATCGGGTTTCGACCTGGAAGGTAACGTCGATTGTCCGAAATTCTCAATCGACGATCCCCCATCACTACGAACCTACGGTCGCCATCTTCAATTCTAACCTAAAAGCACGATTCCTACTTTATGGAAAATCAGGGAATATCAGGGAAACGAAAAAGTGTCAGAGAATGTCAGGGAATTTGTCAAAATTCGTGAGAATGTCGGGGAATTTGTCAAAATTTATGAAAAACGAAGGGAATTTGTCAAAATTAGTGAAAATGGCAGGGAATTCGTCAAAATTAGTGAAAATGTCAGGGAATTTGTCAAAATTCGTGAAAATGCCAGGGAATTTGACAAAATTCGTGAAAACGTCAGGGAATCTGTCAAAATTCCTGAAAATGTCGGGGAATTTGTCAAAATTGGTGAAAATGTCATGGAATTTGTCAAAATTAGTGAAAATGTCAGGGAATTTGTCAAAATTCATGAAAATGGAAGGGAATTTGTAAAAATGCCAGGAAATTTGTCAAAATTCGTGAAAATGCCAAAGAATTTGTCAAAATTCGTGAAAATGGCGGGGAATTTGTAAAAATTAGTGAAAATGTCATGGAATTTGTCAAAATTAGTGAAAATGTCAGGGAATTTGTCAAAATTTGTGAAAATGCCAAGAAATTTGTCAAAATTTGTGAAAATGCCAGGATATTTGTCAAAATTCGTGAAAATGCCAGGGAATTTGTCAAAATTCGTGAAAATGCCAGGAAATTTGTCAAAATTCGTGAAAATGCCAGGGAATTTGTCAAAATTCGTGAAAATGCCAGGGAATTTGTCAAAATTCGTGAAAATGCCAGGGAATTTGTCAAAATTCGCGAAAATGCCAGGGAATTTGTCAAAACTCGTGAAAATGTCAGTGAAATGGAGATTACTGTTTTTTAAAAGCATTTATTTTAAACTAACATACATCATTTCAGAATTTTGTTTGCCAAAATTTCGTCTGCCTAAATTCTTTATCAAATTTATGAATACAATTTAAAAAAAAGTTGCCACTGCATTCTCTTAATTATTATTTCTCAATATTTTGTTTCTAAAAATGTTGCCTTTCGCGATCCTAAATTAACACTATCGCTAAACATTTTTTTAATTGCAACTTAGAAGCTAAAACCTAACATTTAAGACGTAGTTTTTTTTAATTCGCCTACGGCGTTTCTGGTAGTATTAACATTTAATAAAATATCTAAAGTCGTCAGACATATGGTATTATATTGTTGCAATATGGATGTATTTTTCATAAAAATTGCTCGTTATATTCACTTCACTATTAATTTCGCTACCAATTATTAAAATTAGTTCGAATCAGAGCTTGAAAATGAATACATTTACTATTATCGTGGACTATTATGTGAAATTTCGCGTAAAATGCCAGGAAAATGACTGAAAAGTTGTCAGGGAATGTCATGGAAATCGATTGGGAACCCTGTGGAATGAATTTGCTGCCAATTTTCATGCCTAAAACTGTGTAATTTCGTCGTTGAAATCGATTTTCGTAAAATCCCATGCAACCGTCTCTCTCTCTCTCTTTTTCCACTCCCCAGCGTGATTAATTTTGATTTTGTAAAACAAAAGCGAGGCTGAATCGGACGGGGTTGAAACCCTCTGATTATAAATTTGCTTTTTTAATCTTTGTTTGTTCGTCGTTGACGTATTACAAATTATCTCATCTCAACGCAAAAGGCTCTCTTTCTCTTTTTTGTTTTAATGAGATAACAACAACAACAACAATAACGACAGCCGACTGGTAAACTCATTATTCATCCGCGAGAGGGCCGAACTCTTAAATATCATAAATAATCCTAAATATGCCCTAAAAATGGCCGAGCCTGTATAGGATGCGAAAGGTGTTTCAACTCCAGACTGGCTAGAAAGTCATATCCAAGTACGTAGAGAAATAGAGAGAAAAAACTTTTTGAAATTAACTACAGTACGTGCCCTGCAGAGGGAAAAGTTTTGTGTGGTTTGTGGTTTTAGAGAGGTTGTGGAATGGGTTGGCAAAGATGTTTTGTGAACATTGTGTTTTATGTAAGATGCGACTTTTAAAGCTAGACTCAGGGTGACTACCGGTCATGGAAGTCGTGGAAAAGTCCTGAAATAAAAATTCAGGTCATTGAAGTCATGGAAAAGTAATGAAATGTACATCAGAGTTACGGAAATTGCATTCATAAAAGAAAAATTTGGGTTAAAATTCATCATTTGTAAAATAAATCATGTTTTGCACAATAATTCGCCTATACGGTGCCTTTTTTGGCCAATAGTCTTGTCATCACTTTAGTAGGGAATGTTTCTGAAAATCGCTATTTATTGATGACGTAAAATTTGATTAAGCCCATATTCTAATAGTCGTGGAAGTTTTTTTGAAGTCATTGAATTTGCAATACCAAACCCAGTAGACACTCTGAGACTAAGTTGTGAAATTGTTCGGAAAATCTAGTTTTTACGTGTAATGATTGTGAAACTAATAAATGTGCGAATGAACGAGTTTTAAAGAAATGCTGAATATTTGAGAAATGTCGGGTTTTTGGTAGTTAGATAATCGGAAACTTTTGGGAAAATATCGAAGGTATTCAAAACTTACTACGTTTTTTTGAAAATGTGTAGTTTTCTGAAAATGCCAAAGGATGGGTAGTTTTGAAAAGTTGACAATTTTATGGTAAACGTGAGGTCCTGGAAAATCAAGTCTTTCCAAATCTGCGAGTGATAATTTGAAAGCTAGACACCGCGTTTTAATTTTTTTTGTGAGGAAATGTGCGATATTTTTTAAAAATGTTTAAACAATTTTTGAAAATATGGAAAATAATAAAATAATTCAATTACGTAATCTTTCCTAATCTGCGTGTGATAATTTTAATGCTTGCGAATGCGTTTAATTTTTTTGGGGGAAATTTTATTCATTTTTAAACATTTTTGAAAATGTAGAATATAATACAATAGTTTGATTACATATAAGTGAATATAACATTACATAATTTTAGTAAGAAAAAAATAGAATTAAATAGACTTAAAAAATCAGTGATTGTTAGGTTCATTGGGTAAAACGCGAATAGTTGGTTAACATTGCGGGTATTGACTCTCGGGATCGCCTAAATATCTAATTATACGTTTTGGTGTAATTGAAATTTTGGTTGTGACCTTCGAAGAAAGGTTTTTGTTCTTCCACCCTCACACGTTGAGGGCCAAGGAGCCAAAAACGTGTATTGTTTTAGGCGAGATTTCCAGGCTTTGTTTCGCTGATCGAATCTCTCGATTATCAGCCAAATTAATCGTGGAAAAAAAACAACTGCTAAAACGTGTTTAGTTTTGATTGATCGATCATAGAGGGCGCATCCTGTTCGAGGAGAAATTAATCGTTTTAGAGTCTGTTTCATGGGGCAGGCAAAAACCCCCCTACAACAAAGTAAAAAAAAGATTCTTACTCGATAACGTTTCAATTTAGGGTTTAATTAAGGGATTAGGCCTTCATGCGAGTCTAATTGGGTTCAACTTCGAAATATTGGATTTCAGAACAACGATCAATTAGAAAAAAGTTTTTTAAATGATTTATTTCAATGTTAAAAACAATTTGGTTTTACACTGTCACCTTGCTCTGTCATAGACACAATGAGAAAGTGGGCTTCTCCTAACGGCTCCTAGGCTGCCAGTGATTGCCTACGGTGAGGGTTGGCAAAATCAAGAAATGAACTTTGTAGGTTAGTTTAGATTTGGTTAATAAAGACAAACAAGTAGAGTACATTTGGAGCAGCTAGGACATATTCCATAGTAATATATTCAATATTTAATTTAAAAAAAAATGATTTACATCTGCGATTAATTGAAAAAATATTGATTTACTTTTGTAATTAATTGAAAAAATTGATTTACATTGTAATTAATTGAAAAATTACATTATTTTAAATGAATTTCATTCAGGAAAATTAATTGTCAAAGACATAGAACTGTAATGTCAGTTACATTTTACTCGGAAATTGAGATTTTCAATTACAGTTCATTCAGAATAATTAATTTAGAAAAAAAAATCATTTTTCAATTTAATTTCATTCAGAAAAATGGATTTTCAAATTGATTTCATACAGAGAAATGAAATTCCCATTTTTAGTTGATTTTGAAAAGCTCATTTTTAATCTTTCTAATTTTGAAACAATTTCGTATAGAAAATATATCTTTGCACTACGTTTCATTCAGAAAATATCAAAAATGGATGGTTATTCCACTTTGATGCCAAATATGTAGTGTATTTTTACCAGGTTAACTCATGTTACCAAGTGCGGTCAGCATTTCTAATTGTTTTTATATATTTGTTTGAGCCGTTACCAGCGCCATCTAACGAGCCCCTGACTTGTTTTCCCACCCCTAAAACGCGGTGTTGAGGGGGTCGTGGTGATCCCAGCAGATTTTGACAGTTTGGGGCCTCGGGGTAATTTCACCAAACAGATTTTGACGACGATGATGGATGGTCCTTTGCCCACCCCTAAGCAGCCCCTGGGCGTCGTGACGTGTTTAGGGGGGTTTAATTGGGACCAGTGCTGCCCCCTATGGCCCCAAAGGGTACCCTACCAGCCCCCTGAAGTTTTTTATGGACTCCCAATGTTCATTTCGACACGAATGTCGTAACTTTCGTGGCGTTAAAAGCTCGGTTTTTAGGGGACACTTCCCCCTAAGACCCCCTCGATCTCCTAAACCCCCTAAACCGGACTTCTGTTTTAGGGTGTCAAGGGGCCCGTGTAACGACCACTTAATGGATCTTGCTCTTGACAGAGTGGAGATGAACGAAGGACCATAAAATGTCCCCCCAAACCCCCGCAGGCCTTTAGGGGGTGACGCCGGAAGTTGCCCCCTGAACACGAGGGGTGAAGCCAGCTCTTAGGGGTACCGGAATTTCGGGGAAATCTCGTTTAATTCGCCTCAGATTTTCACTGATTTGACCGCCATCTGGACACCAGCTGGTCCGAGGGGGTCAGGTTACCCCTTACCGATATTGGGGGAAATTCACGTGTAAATCTAAGATTCGGTAAAAAATTTTCAGCAAAGTTTTTCGTTCCGTTTTCCGTTGAATTTGTTGCTCATGGGTTTACCGCAACTGGACGGTAAGCCTTGTTAGTCAATAATGACTGAAAACAAAACAAAAAAACACAACAAAACAAAAAGGAAGGCCGAATTGAACTTTCGTTTTGAGGTACAGTATATATCGAAGAGAAGGCGGTTTCGTGACGTGTTTTCTCACTGGGTTTGAAATACGCCAAAGTCCTAGACTCGTCGAGAATGCGTAAACAACGACTTAACAAAAATAAACAGCCAGTAAATTAGGCCTGGTTTCAGCTGAGTAGCCTAGTTGGAGCGAAAACGAAACGGGCTTTTTTTTTCTAAAAAAAATAATTCTTCAAAACTTCAAAACGCACCTGTAAAGTCTGTAAAGTTTTGGAAAAAAAACAACTGATTTTTTGTTATCAAAAATCCCTTTTTGCTTTCAAACGTTTTATCATTCTAGTTTATACTTCGAACGCGGTTTCCATGACAACGTCGAACGTGGTTTCCATGACAACGTCGAACGTGGTTTCCATGACAACGTCGAACACGTTGTTTCCATGGCAACGTCGAACGTCACGTTCCTCAGTTGTCATGGTTACGTTCTAAATGTTGAAATCAGAAATTGACTAAGAGGTTGGTGCTTGCCCCCTCCCCCTCCCTCGAGGACATTTTTGGGCCAAAACAGCCTAAAATGAATATAAAAAACATTTTTCGAGTTAAATAAATGCAGCTGTATTTTGCGAAGGTCGTTATGCCACCAGCTTAAATAATGAGCTCCATATTCTTCGGCCAAATGTTTTTTTTTTCATTCCTCAGTTTTCGGCTCGATTTGGTGTGTCTTAAATAACTCGTTAATTCGTTAAATTTGGATTTGTTGAGTCGATTATGATAAATGGTAAGAGGCAACGATACGCCACCGTAAGTGGGACGTGTCCAATTATCGTTTTGTGTCGAAAACGCGCGTTAAAAAATTGGCCGAAATCGAATAACCTCGTTGTTGGAAATCGAACGTGAATCAAGTTGGTTTGACAAGCCGATTGTTGTTTGAAATTTTGAAATTAGTTTTATTAATAATCGAGATCGCTATTCACGATCTGGTCGCCTCGAATTAGGGACAAAGAACGGGTTTTTATTGCCAATTTAAAAGGAAATTTATTTCCGCAAACACCGAGATATAAATGTCTGCTTTGTAACAATAGTTGAAACTAAATTTATGGCTGCAACAATTGAGTAAGAGTGCGCAATTTAGAATAAAATTTATCTGACAAAAATAAATGTACGTGTACTAAAGTTCATTTTAGCAAACGTTGGATTAATGCGTAATTTAAGAAGAAATTAACTGAAATTCATTCTATTGAATTTGAGCCTACATAATACGAAGAAACCCCTCGCTTATTATTTCGAGTAGTTTTTCGAAATTTCGATTATTTTTCGCTATGGGTGATCCGACTCGCATAAATGGTCGATCAATGTTTGCGAAACAACTTTTTATTGTTTTTTTTCTGTTTGTTTTTATTGTTTTTTTCAAACTAGGAGGGAATGAGTTTGAGCCCAGGGGGGGGTCTCATTAAATTTGTACCGAAAATTCTATCGCACCCCCTTGAGCCACCCCCTATAGGTGACCACCAACTGACCATCGATATAGCTTGTCAAGTCGTTATTGTTATGATTTGGTAGCCAAGGGGTCAAAGGTTAAGCAAATCCAATTTTCGGTAAAGAAGGATGTGGTCACCTGACCCCCTGACCACGCCCCTTAAAGATTATTCAGCTATTTGTTGGGTTTGTTTGTCTGGGAATCTCATTATTGGAATCGCTCATAAAAACACTGAAACGGTAAAAATTCAGGGAACGCTGGTAAGGTCACGAATTCATATCAATTTAATTATACGCAATGTTCTTATAGCCAGGTTTTGGTTGGAACATTTTTTTCTAGCGAATTTTTAAAGTCTTGGATTTTTTGAATTTTTGAATTTGTGGTTCAATTTTTTCTCATAATTTGGTCCCTAATTAAAATCAGGTCATGTGATGTTGTTGGATAGCTAGAACTGGTCAATAGCAATCGATTGATGTGACTTATAGCCAGGTTTTAGTTGGAAAATTTTTTCTAGCGAATTTTTAATGTCTTGGATTTTTTTGCATTTTTCGATTTTTTTGAATTTTTGAATGTGTGATTATGCGAATATGTGAATATGCATCCAGGAAGAAACAATTAACGTAAGAAAAGCTTTCCCCAACATTTCAGTAAAATTCGTTCTATTTTTAAATGCTGGAAGTTTTTAATGACTTCTTCGAATTCACTCCTCGCATTTTATTCGCGGAAAAACGTATCATAATTACAACAAAAAAATCAAAAATGGGTGGTTTTTTTCGCGTTACGTGCAATTTATTAACAACGTTCGTCTCTTCCTTATCAAATTTCCTAAATTCTTTCTGAGAAATTTCAGACCCTTATGGACAGGAAAAAATATTTAAAAGAATGTACGTGTAACAGTAAATGACACGCTGAAGCAACTACTTTTCATAACCCAACTTTTTTTAATAGGCTACGATATCAAAAATTGTAAAATGCTGAAACAACTACTTTTTCATCAAAATTTTTTGAATGTTAAACAACTTTTAAATTATTGAATGTTGGACGTTAAACTCTATGAAAACTAATATAATCGTGGAAATTCGTAAGCTCCACGAAAAGCTATTCGTTGAAATTTAGACAATGGAAATCCTTAAAAAGTTAGTATCTAAATTAACGTACATGTAGTGCTAATTAAGTTCGTTAAATTAATTTAAATTACCTCGATTTTGCATTACCAAATCTCGTAGACAAAGTGAAGAAAGCCCGAAACAAAACTTTGAAAACAGCAGGCATAACCAAATCTGGTCGATATGAACCCTAGTCGGGATGCCTGGAATAAAATCTTATTTTTAAATTGCCAAAAATCAGTAATGGGCGCCTCACGTCTGTCCTCACTGGTGCGTGGCTGGGGTGAGGCCTGGCACTCATCAGAGGGGGTGAGGGGTGAGGGGTAACGTAAGGGGGTTGAGACCATGTACACTGTAAACACGTAAGAGAGGAGGATTTAATGTTGCGTGCAAGAAGCAGTATATATATATATATATACACACCCCCTCCCACCAAAACCCCAAAAAGTTTCCAATTTTAAATTTAGACTTCAATTTCAGCCCCCGCATTTTCATCAGAATTAAGAGACGGACCCAGATGTGCGTAGAGGGGGAGAGGGTGTGGGGGAGAAAAGGGCCCGAAACGAGGTCAAATATGGCGGCGGTTAGGGGGTGAGGAGGTGGTGAGGGGGGTGAAAAAGCTCGTTTGCGGTGAACTTAAAAAACCCCTAAAGTGGGGGTGGGGTATTTCGGGAACTCAGCTCTGAGACCCTAATGATTTCCTAGCCCAAAAACAAAGGAGGGAGAAAGTTTTCAAACTTTTAACAGAAGTTAAAATTCAATTCAATTTATGAGGTCTGCAGCTTAAAATAACTCATTTCGAGCTGAATTTCATTCAGAAATTCGTGATTTGGCGTGTATTTCATTCAGAAACTTACATTTTGGTAGTAGGCACATGTTTCATTAAGAATAACCGTATGTGCTAGTAATTTTGGTAAACCGTAATTTGTATCGAGAACTTCATCAGCTAAAACAAACTTAATATAATTTTTTGTATTGATTTTTTGAAATAATTAATGGTAAAAGTAAAAATATAAGCTTTATTTAACTAGTTTATATTCGTAAAATTGTTTTTGTTTAATAAATACACGTAAATACATTTGCAGAAAAACTGTAAAATGGATGCAATTTAAGAAAAATTCACATTTCAAACCAGAAAGATGGAGATTTTCTTTTCATTTCTGCACCCTCAACATTTTCGTAAGACATGTTTGACATTTTGAAATTATTTTCATAAATAACATGATTTCCCACAAGCTTTTTATATACTACTGAAGTAGTTTGGAGAACATTTCATAGGGGAGAAAGTAATTTTTCATATGTTTTATATTATATTTATATTATACATATTTTTGGATTATACTTAATTCAGTAAACCATGTTTTTGCGGTATGGTTATATTTGATTGAGAACGTGATTTGGGGTAATTTCATTCAGAAAAAATGTATTTTGGGTAAGTTTCATTACACTTACGTCTTTTGGATCTAGTCGTATTTTATCAAAATAAATGTTTCCGAGCAAATTAAAGCGAGAAAATGTGTTTTGTAGCTTAGTTAATTAACAAAAAATGCATTTTGGAGTACGTATTGGGTAACAAAAAAATTCGCCATTAATTGAGACAGAAGCCTGTCGGTGGCACGAGCTGCTTTTTTTCTTCGCTTACTTGAGGGAGTTTACGAGATTAACGGAAGGTTGGCGAAACGCCGCAAATATGATAATTTTGAAAATTGTGTTTTGAAAAAAAACCCCCCTTTTAAAACTCGTTAAGTAAAAGTAGTGAAGAGGGCGTTGATGTCGCGTCTGGCACGCTTATAGCGGTTGGGATTTGAAAAAACATCGGGATACTGTAAATTTAACGTTAAAACGTACGAGAATTTGTTTTATGAATACAAATGCGCGTGTAATTTACTTAAATTCATATCACATTCTTTGTTCCTTTATTTTAAAAGTATGAAAAAACAGTTTTAAACTCATTATACCACTAATTTGGTAAGGTTTTTTTATTCTGTTTTATAATTTCATTTAATTTAACGTTTATTTCGTCCATATTTTTGAAGCGTACCCTAAGGTTACCCCGAAATCTGATTACGAAAACGAGAGAAAACAAAACCTGTAGAATGTGAGCCCGAATCATCGATGATTCCCCTATATATGCCCCCCTCAGCTTTTCGATTAATTTATTTATAAGAAAACGTAAACTGATCGAAAGATACTCGAGACACCTTCGCACATCACGTGTCACACCCTAATTCGTTATTCATTCACCTCGAGGGTATAAACCCACGCGTGGTTTATAAAAGGTCTCTTAATTTGATTTAAATTTCTATTTTTTATTTTGATTCATTCATTTGTTTTAATTTTTAATGTTCAGGTACGCCCGTCAATCGTATTCCAATAATGGCGAAACAGGTGCTCGATCTGTACGAATTGTACAACCTAGTCACGGCCCGAGGGGGGCTGGTTGAGGTCATCAACAAGAAAATTTGGAGGGAAATTACCAAAGGGCTCAATCTGCCGTCTTCCATCACCAGCGCAGCCTTCACGCTAAGGACACAGTAAGTAACCATTTCGAAAATATATATATTTTTTTAAAAAGTAACGTTATTTTTACATTATTCATCCGGTCACTTATTGAATATTTTATATGAATACATTGGGTCTTGTGCATGTGAGAGTTTATTGTGTAAACCTTCAATCACCCGTTCCATTTTGGAATAAAATTATTTATTATTATTATTATGTTTATTAAATTTAGCTCTACGCTATGATTTAGCGGACGCCATTTTGAATTTTAGCACCGAATTTGTTAAAAATCGAACCCTGAGAACACGTTTACTTAGAATGTACTGTAGAATTTCACGTGACAGTTGCCATGGTTACTCTCTCGTGCATGCATTCGAAAGTTTTCATTCGAACGTGCGACGGGTCACGTGGGGTTTCGAACGCGTTTTCAAATTTTTGAATTTCTCAAAAATGGCCGATCGAGGGAATTTTTACATACATGTACGTGTATCAAAAATTCATTTCAAAGCAAATTTGATTCGGAGAAAAAGCTTTTTCGGATAAAATTTAGGCAGTGAGTTTAGTTTAGAAATATGCATTTAAAACGAATTTATTTGAGAAAAAAGGCTTTATTTTAGATAAATGAATTAGAGGCGAATTTAGTTCAAAAACGCGTAAGTTTGATTCGAAAAAATGAGTTTTATTAGTTGTTTATTAATAATTCGGCGCGACGTTTCGGTAAGTTAATATCATCTTCAGGCGCTATTAAAACTTACCGAAACGTCGCCCCGAATTAATAATAAACCACTAGAAAAATGTTGACTGTGTACTTCTACAAATAATTCAATTTTCACCAGTCACTCGGAAGCTGAGTATTAATTAAAGCAGAGTTTAATTCATCAAATTGGATAAGCGAGTTAAATTCAGAACAAACAATAACCGATGAATGATGTACTACTACTGTACATGTACGTTCAAGTTTGATTCAGAAAAAATGACTTTAAATCTGTTTAATTCATAAAAATTGCATTTACGAGCGAGTTTAATTCACAAAAAGAAAAAAGGAGTTTAATTTAGGAATGATTTATTTAAAAAAAATAGTCCAATTCAGAACGTCCTTGCAATAAGGACGTACATGTACATGTACATTGTATGTGGTTGAAATTTGAAAGCTAGCTGCATGGCTTAGTTCTATAACAAATACTGTGACAATTAATTAAAAATGAAACGCATCAAAGTAAATTGCCCAAATCGGGTTGCTTTCGTTTCCATAAACGCTGGCCGTAAATCTAATCCGATCGATTTCAAAGTGTCGTTTATTCTAAATATGTAATTGGACGTTGATTTACGAAACGTACGTTTTATGCAAATATTTGGCGATTTTTTTTCTCGATTTCTGATGTGTTTAAACCACTCGCTCAACCAGCTCGGACAGCTTGTTTTTTGAATAATGAATAAACGATAAATGATTTTTATTAGCGGACTCGTTCGACCATTATTGTAATGACGAACAATGTCACGAAATTCCTGTCTGAAAGTCGTTTAATCAAACTTTTTCATCGTGTTTTTTTTTTTTTTCTTTCGTTTTTTTTTTTTGAAATTCATTTATTTTTATTCGTTTTTTTTATTCTCGAATCGTGTCTCGTGTGACTCGTGTCGTGTCGTTCATAAATTTTGAGCAACGAGTTTATTAGCATGAAAAATTTACGATCTCAATTCAGTCGAAAATCGATTTCTGCAAATTTCTGAGCGATTTTATTTATTTATTTATTTATGGCGTGCGATACGATCGCCAGAATATTTAAATTTCAACCGCAAAAATGTCGGGTTTTTCTCGTAGGCGACCATTGAACAGGAAATGCAATTTAGGACTAATTTAAAGCCCTTTTACGCCCACGTAAATTTCGCGAATATTTAATCGAGCAAGAGCGATTAATGACGAGGGTCAACAGCCTGGTTTCTGACAAATAAAACGCTTTTTTTTGTGAAATTTAAGCACCTTTTGGCTGAACCGCTCAGTTGAGAAATCATAAATATAAAACTTTATTTGTACATTAAAAAACATAAATTTAATTTTGCGTAACACCGTAATATCTGAAATGTGAGAACATTTAATCTTTGTCTAAAAATTCAGAGATTTTGATAAATAATCCGAAATCTAAGAAGTACTTTTTTAAAAAAAAATTCACAAATTCAGCAATTTTCGCATTTAGTATTAAAATTTTGCTGAATATTGAAATTATTTTTAGATGATATCGTGGGAAAAAATTGCTAAAATACTAATTTTTCTGCTTAAATTTAAGAATTACGCAATTTGGTCAAGTCGTGAAACATAGGGAATGTGTTAATAAAAATTATGCAATTTTGAAATTTAATTAACGAAAAGACACATTGTAGAATAACCAGGTTTTGGTCGCAATAACGTCATTTTACGAAAATATCCTAAATAATTTGGTACCAATAATTTAACCTAAAAACATGTATTTCCGAATTTAGGCAAAGGCGTTTAAATCAAAATCTTAACATTTTTTCTCCAAAAAAAAATTATCATCTTCCCCTAACTTTTTCGTTATTTACGACGTTAAGAAACGACACGCACAACACAATTCTCATAAAAAAAACACACAAAACTCGTGTTTTCTCGCTCCATAACCTTTGTTTTCATTTCTCGCCTAATTTTAGGTCATTTCGAGGCGTTGGTGGCGAAAAGGAAGCGTTATTTTTTTTAAACAAAAAAAAAAACTTTCCCAAAATGTGTTTCCCCTAAACCTAAAGGGCCTTTGGTGGCTCCCGTTAGGAGAGAGAAAGAGAGAGAGTGCAGGCAGCTGTTTGACCGCTCAAGCGTCCGTACGAAGGTCAAGGGGGTCAAGGGGACTCCCCTTAGCAACGCTGACCAAAACACGTGGCTTTTCGGTGACCCCCCTGACCTCTGCCTCCAAATTCCCAGAAAATAAAGACCCCGAAAAACCCTCTCCAGTTACGACGCCATCATCCATTTTAGGGGTTAAGTCAAATACCGGAAGCCAGGAAACGCTAGGGGTCGAATACCGGAAGTGGTCACCAGATCGAGTTTTACGTGTTTTTTTTATCGTTAAACCGCATGAACCGCGCTAAAGTCATAACGAATTTAACTAAAATCATCTCCAAAATGAAACCATTAAGTTTTCAAAAAAAAATATCGCCGGTAATTATCTAAAACTGTTAAATTTTCAAAAACTCTTAGTTTCGTTAAAATCGTCAAAGATGTCCTAAAACCAATAAATTTCAAAACACACATGGTCCCCACTGACATGGAAAACATGGAAAAGTCAGGGAAATTTCAAATTTTCATGTAAAAGTAAGGGGAATTTCGAATTTTCATGTAAAAATTAGGGAAATTTGTATCAGTGATAATGCCAGCCTTAAATTGCAATAACCTAAACAACAATTTCATGAAACCATTAAGTTTTCAAAAAAAAATCGCCTGTAATTATCTAAAACCGTTAAATTTTTTGCAAAAATCACCAAAAACTGTCCAAAATCAACGAAGATTTCCAAAAACTGTTAGTTTCCTTAAAATCGTCAAAGATGTCCTAAAACCAATATATTTTTAAACACACAGGGTCCCCACTGACCTGGAAAACCTGGAAAAGTCAGGGAAATTTCAAATTTACATGTAAAAATCATGGAAATTTGTATCAGTGATAATGCCAGCCTTATATTGCCATAACCTAAACAACAATTTCATGAAACCATTAAGTTTTCAAAAAAATCGCCGGTAATTATCTAAAACCGTGAATTTTTTTGCAAAAATAAACAAAAACTGTCCAAAATCAACGAAGATTTTAAAAAACTGTTTCCTGGAAAAGTCAGGGAAATTTCGAATTTTCATGTAAAAATCAGGGAAATTTGTATCAATGATAATAAATGCCAACCATTAAATTGCCGTAACTTGAAATGCCGAAGTTGTGCGATTGAATAAGATTACTGATTTGGGAAAGAACATTTAAGAATTTCAATTTTTGAAGTGATTAATTAAATTATCAGTAATTGGGGAATTTTGTTTCAATTTTTTCAATAACCAACTTTTTATAGTCAGGGAAATTTTTTCCAAAATCCTGAACAAGTCAGGGATGTTGAAAATTTTGTTTGAGTGGTAAGCCCTAAAAACATCAACAAAAATTACCTAAAAGTATTGTTTAAAAAAAATAAACAAAAATCGCCTGAAGTCATAAAAAAATTGGAACAAAATTATCTGGAATCGTTACAAAAAATTCACACGCATATTTAACTCAGAAAACTAACTTTAAACAGTTTAATGCATGAAACACAGTACACTTACTTTAATATTAAGACTTTTTGGTATTTTGTCTTGAGTTAAATTCGCTTTTAATTGCAGTTTTCACAAATCAGACGCACTTATATGTCTTAAGTACACTCGTTTTGTTATATGGAGCTCGTTATTCAATAGGGTTGACCCCCCCCTCCCCCCTCATCAGGGGGTCCTCTCCCCACCCCCTTCCCTCCCTCGCTTTTGTTTCTCTTTAATTAACATAAATGAATCGAGTTCGGTTGTTGCACTTTTTTTTGGTTTTTTTTCTCCTATAACGTTGTGTACACAAAAAAGGCTTTTGTTAGGGGCGTCTTTTTTATAGGCGATAAATTCGCTAATTTACGATTTCTCAAAAATATCCCCTCATTTGCATAAAATGGCGTTTCATTCAACGATGAATTATCGTAATCCTGAAGTGGGTGGACTCGAGCATTTCGACGCCATCTTGTTTTTCCGGCATTCCAATGAAAAAAAAGTTTTGTGTACATAATTATTAGTGGGTTTTTTTGGTAAAGATTTCCAATTGTAATGCGTTGAAACGAAATAATGCACTAATCATATACTGTACATGCATGTACAGAGTTTCCGAAAAAATAATGGTGCAGTTTTGATCGTTAATCACTTAAAAACTAAACTGTATTTCGTTTTAATTATTTTTGCATCTTGTGTTGTGCACATGAAATTTACATAAGAAGGGTTTATGATATACAAAAATAATTAAAACGAAATACAGTTTAGTTTTTAAGTAATTAATGATTTAAATTGCACCATTATTTTTCGGAAACCCTGCAAATGCAAATACAATTTAAAAATGAGTTTAATTTACGAGAGTGTATTTAAGAATACTTTGAATCCGGAGCAAAAATTTGAAGAATGTTTAATTCAGAAAAGTGTACTCGTAAATAAGTTTAATTTACAAAAGTGTAGTTAAAAATAATTTTAATTCATGGCAAAAATTTGAAAGCATGTTTAATTTAAAAAAATATATATATATATTTAAAAACAGGTTTAATTTAGTAGTAATTTTAGACTAAAATAGAACAAATATACAGGGTTTCCGAAAAATAATGGTGCAATTTAAATCATTAATTACTTAAAAACTAAACTGTATTTCGTTTTAATTGTTTTTCAAATTTGTATCATAAACCCTACTTATGTAAATTTCATGCGCACAACACACGATGCAAAAAGAATTAAAACGAAATACAATTTAGTTTTTAAGTGATTAACGATCAAAACTGCACCATTATTTTAGTCTAAAATTACTACTAAATTAAACCCGTTTTTAAATATATATATTTTTTAAGTTAAACATGCTTTCAAATTTTTGCCATGAATTAAAATTATTTTTTAACTACACTTTTCTAAATTAAACATTCTTTAAATTTTTGCTCTGGATTCAAATTATTTTTAAATAGACTCTCGTAAATTAAACTCATTTTTAAATTGTTTTTGCATTAAATATACTTTAAACTTGTTCTGAATTTTGATGGCATTTTCTTGAATTACATAACGAGTACGAATACTCTTTTCCGATTTAATGTACTTTAAAGCGGTTTGTTGGGAATTAAACGCATTTCTAAATCACCTTATCGAAATTAAAGCATTTTAAAAACTTTTCTGAATTAAACGCCACATTTTAAACACATTTGTTTCGACAAAAAATAGACGCCATATATGCAACAGGGGGCGCTGCCAATTGTCCCTGCTGGCCAGAATTGATTAAATGTCAAATTTGAGATCAGGAATTATTAAATTTCTGACGGATTTTCGTTGAAAGGGTTTCCGTAAAGTAAGGCTTATCTCAGAAATTTAATCAAATTTAACAAATTTTCAAATTAAATCCCATCCGACGAAGCCTCCTTCCTTCCTTCGCTTCGTTTTGATATCACTTTTCGATGGCTTCTCGACTTGCTCTCATCTTCATTGTCTTACATTTGAGCCGATTAATTTGCATTTTTCAAAGTTTTCTTCTTAATTAAGCAATTTGATTAAATTGGGCGTCGGATTACGTCGAAAAACGTTAAATTTGCGTCGTTATTCAATCCAAGAGTTAATTTTTCTCGGAAATATCTTTTATAGATTGAATTAATTTTTTGTTTGTTTCCGTTTTAATCTTCAGATACATGAAGTACTTGTATCCTTACGAGTGCGAAAAGAAAAAGCTTTCGACGCCCGCAGAGCTCCAAGCGGCGATCGACGGCAACCGTCGCGAAGGACGGCGCTCCAGCTACTCGACGTACGCGGATATGGTCAACAGGACTTCCGGTCTCAATTCCAGCCTCAGCTCGCAGATGTCGCCACTGTCGCTCGTAACCAACAGGCAGGTGAATGGAAACGGAACGTCGCACGGAATGTCTTCCGGTGAGTTGGATATTCAAAATTACGCGCACAAAATTCAAAATGTCGCCATCTTTGGTATGTTTTATGCTTATTGTTTAAGTTGTTGTTGTCGTCGTTACGTGGCATGTCATGGTTGCCATTCCCTGGTGGAAACATTACAAATGCATTTTGAAATGCATTGCAAATTGGGAAATGCATTGGAAATGTATTTTGCGGCAAGACATTCACAGCAAATACATTTCTAAATGCATACCGCAATATATTTTAGTAATGTATTTTAAAATGCATTTTACAACACATACATTGAACATTTAACGATTGAATTTAAAAGTATATTTTGCTGGTAAAATTAATTTTATTAAGAACATGTAATGAACAACTTAACTACAATTATTATATATACATGGATTTTGGAATTTCACCTGTAATGTATTTTAAAATGCATTCAAAAATGCATTTCACAAATCACTGAAGACATCATGAAATGCATTCTGCAATACATTTGAAATGTATTATGAAATTCATCGCAATATAAATTGTTGAATACCCAGGAAATACATTTTCCAATGCATTTTGCAATATATTAATGTCTCGATCTACATATATTTTGAAATACATTTCAAAATGCATTGCATATTATGCATTTCTTTTCCATGTGGGTAGTGCATGGCCACTATACAGTAGTAGTCGCTTTTCGGACAGCTGATATGAGTACATGAATATTTGTTCGTTTAGTGAAATCACTATAACATATAATCCTAACGTCACGTGGGGCATCTTGTGGTCCCATGATCATTAATTCATCATACAGTATGTCATGCAGTGGGCCTAGGGTCACATATTGCCAGTACTTGTACTAAGATGTAGTGATGTATGCTTGTGTCAGTACAGTACTAGAAGTGATATTTTATCCATCTGTTATGTAGCGGTGTATGCTTGTATCAGTACAGTAGTAGTAGTAGTAGTAGTAGTGATGCATGCAGGTGTCACTAAAGTGTCAGTAGTAACAAGTAGAGACAGTAAGATCCTGGTGGAAAGATTAGTACGTGGTCACTATACTGGTATCGCTATAGTAGTCGTTTTTCGGACAGCTGATATCAGTACAGTACAATTTATCAGTACATGAATATCAGTTCGTTTAGTGATATCACTAGAACATGTAGTCCTAACGACACGTGGGATACCTTGTCCCATGATCATCATATGTGACACAGTGGCCCTAAGGTCCCATATTACCAGTACTGTTGTGATGTCCCGTATGCTTGTGTCACTGCAGTACTAGTAGTGATACTTTATCCATACTGCTCTGTAGCGATGTATGCTTGTATCAGTAAGGTAGTAGTAGTGATGTCTGTAGGTGTCAGTAGTAACAAGAAGAGTCAGTAATGATATTGTGATGTCATCTGTGGCAACTAAAGCTCAGTGGAAGTGTGAAAGTGTTACAGACTGTTACAGGGAGTCCATGGGTTTTTCTACTTGCCTTACTTAACATTTTCATTGGATAGGCGATGATGTCTAAACCAAAAACATTGTCATCAATAACATTGCAGAATCAAACAAATGGAACAATAGGTCCTGTATAACCTACAAGTTGCGTGGAAAATTGTGTACAAATGTGTTACGTAACACGTAGGGGTGGGTAGACTGCAAATTAAGGTACAGAGTGTTACAATGGGTGGGTGGGCAAAAATTGCGTTACATAATATATGCATGGCCCCTTACATGGCACGTAAATTTCGAATTTCATCGAAAATTGGAATGAAAAACTGGACGTAACACGTTCTTAAATGGCAATTTCACGTTACGCCATTGGAGTGTCGCCTTTGGCCACGCGTAATCGCGACACTCTTGGGTTTTCTTCCGAGGGGCAAACTGATAGTTTGGGATTCCGCGGGCCTTTTCGAGGAATTTCAATTAACGAAATTTGGGCGCATTAAGGGGGGTGGGGGGCCCAGTAAATCTCTCATTCGTCATTAAAATCCAGGGGGCGAAATCGCGAGAAAAGCCATAAAATCGGACCGATGAGCTCACTTTTTTCTCCCTTAGGCCCAGAAAACCGAGAGTTTTGTTATTTTTTCATTAAACAAAAACCAATAAAAATCTGCCCCCGAAAAAAACGTCGAAAACGAAAAAGTGGCCCAAAAATCACCGCCAAATTCGGCTCGTAAATCCTCACCCCTTATCCGCCAATTCCAGCAGAGGCCCTTTGGGGTAGCTTGGGTTGATACGAGGGAAAACGATTAATACAGGAAGGAAGTTTTTCGAGGTTTTTTTTTTTTTTGGTTGGGACTGTTTGGAGCCGAGGGGACGGTACCGAGAGTGGACAGGCAACCGAAATGGATTACCGAATTTTATCTGTTATTTCTTGGGGGTCAATTTGGGCCGAGGGGCATTTGGCTTTTACTATTTCTCGGCGTAGCAGCGTGTAATTAGGCGAAGGATCTCTTAAGGAGGTTGCTGATTGGGGAAAAAAAAAACTAAACCAAAACCCAATAAAGGACCAGGGGAAAAAAAAACGCACCCAAAAAGAAAAAAAAAGGTCGTAAAAGTCGACAGGACCCTTTCGCGTAAATCTTCTTTATGGCCGATTTCTGAAGAGGCCATCTGAAAATTCGGGGAGGAAATCGACGCCCCTAAATCCAATGACAACGGCCATTGGTACCCCAATCATCAAGGCCCCTTAGCTGATAATGTTAAACGATAATTTTCGCTCCCTAGGAATTTCGGTCAATTTGGAAACCAGATTGCCCCCCCCCTCAACGAATCACGTGGCCACCCCTGGGTTCTGACTCTTACCCACAAATTCGTCTATCAAGGACGGTAAGGTCAAGGTGGCCATGTACAAACATTTGACTCCATTTTGAAATTCCACTTTGGGACCTTTTGGTCGGCCATCTTGGCGACGTCAGAAATGTCTTGATCGAAGTGATGGCAACTTTTAAAAATTGTGTACACCTAACTGACTTCAGGGATTTTGACAGACTTCAATGACACAGTACCGTAGGACTTCAAGGAATTCCTGACCTAAAATGCACGACAGTTTGGTGATGTGAAACTTGAATGTGACCACTTAAGAGTTCAACTTTTGGGATATTGAGTAAATTCTGAAAGGCTACGCAGTCAGGAAGTCCTACTTGGAAGTCATTGGATCTCCGTTGAAGTCGCCGAAATCGCATTGACGTCGCTGAAATTCCTCTGAAGTCGCTGAAATAACACTGATTCATTGAAGTCATTGAAATCCCATTGAAGTTCATTGCGTTGCAATGAAATCATTGAGGGCTGTGTAGTCAGGCTGAAGTCAACGAAGTCTCACGTACTGTAGTTTAAACTTAAGTCTGAGATCAAGGCTGGACTTGCAGTGAGTAGTACTGAAGAAATCATTTCTGTAACAAAATTTAAGAATCTTTGAAACTCAAACTTTGATCCAGAAACGACTTCTCCACTACTACTGCAATGTCTTCATAAACTTCAATGGGACTTCAACCAACATGTACATGTAATCCTTGACTTCACAAGTTGCCACCCCTTCGGTCTTGCTGGTGACGTCATTTGATCATATGACGTCACTCCACCGCTGATTTCAGTTGTTTTTGGCTACCGATGCACAATAGGGGGCGTCCTTTTTCCAAGACGTTTCGTTGAAAATCCGAATCAATGCTCGCCCCTTAGCCATGGTCTTATTTTTTCGCGGTTTTTAATTTTTTTTTCTGTTTGTGTTTTGTTTTCTTCCGATTGACCATCCCTCCCCCCTTGAGCACCCCTTGTCACCACTTAAGTGTGATTTAGAAAGAAATTGGCGATAAAACGGACGAGTACACAAAAAACAGACAGGCTTAGTTACTAAAAGCTGGCTTTTTGCTCCTCGCTTTTTCTTCTTCTTCTTCGGCGGCCATTTTGTTGTTTCTGGAATTTGGTCGTAATGCCGTTATTTAGGGCCCCCTAAAAATGCGCCTCAAAGGCCAATCGAAGCTCAGCGTGGGTCGCCATTTTTTCTCGAGAAATACTAAATTTAAATACCGTAATGGCGGCGGCGCTCTTACCACCCGGACGGATTGTTTCGTGACATTTCGATTTTATACGAGCTAGCCTCGTCCCGCATTTTATACCAACTTTGTGCTATCCCGAGGGAGTCTCGGGACATTAAAATGGCATCTAAGGAACAGAGTCGAAATCCTAACCATGCAGTATGCGTTGCATTTGGACTGAAATCGTAAATGCTCAACGTGTGAGGTAACTGGTCAAAATCATAACTAGACGGAATGTGAGCTGGACTGAAATGCTAACTAGTATGACCAGGATTTCGTCCAAATACAATTACTTTAGCAAGTAGTTTTGATGAGATATAGCTGGAAATCCTAACCGTCTTAGCTTAGAATGAAAGATTGGCTCGATCCTAACCACGTAGTAATTGGTACTCGAGCCAAAATCCTAACCTTGAGCGGGGCAATCCTAATCGCGTAATATTTCTGCCAAGGGCCGAGCAACATTTGACCTCTATCCTTCTTTTCCAAAACTTCTTTATCATATTTCGCGGAGCAAAATACCTTTTCATATTTTTTATTATTGCAACTTTCTATTCAAAAAAACTTCTTATTTTTCATATTACAACTTTCTATTCGGTAAATAGAAAAGGTAGAAAAGAGCGGATATTTATCCGATAAGATCATAATTGCGCTTAAATCCCCCTAAATAAAAGAAAAAAAACCGGATTTTAGGGTTTTCATTCGGATGAAAACACGGGGTGTCATGGCGGCCCGCTAGGGGGCGGGGTCGAATTCGAGGGAGAAATTTAAAGGATTTGAAGCCCTCTCATTAGAGCGTCGCCCAAAAAGCTGCCTATTAGGCGGGAATATAACAATAAAAAGGCAAAAAAGTTGTGATCATCCTTATCGTTATCATCATCATCATCATCATTATCATCTAAAATGGACTTAACTTTATTTGTTGTTGTTATTGTTATTTGAATGGCCACCTGGCGTCGCCCCCGTCATTGGTAAGGGGTCGACGAGGGGTTAGGGGGCGGGTTTAATGGGGAGGACCAAATTTTCGGTACCAAATTCTTGTTTAGGATAATTATGGGGTTTGCAGCTTGTGAATTGAAATTCAATTGAAAGTAGACGAAAGTGCGAGGTAAGCGGACGACAAGAAGAGTTTTATGAGGGGAGAGGCCTGGGCACCTCGAGAATGTAGCGTTAAGGGGAGGCGCCTAAACGAATTCGTAGTTTGGTACCCATCTTACAGTATATAGGAGGGAAATTGGATTTACCCCCTAAACGAGATCCTAACCCGCTACCTGGTTAGGATCGCGATCGCGTGCGGCTAACTCTACCTGGTTAGGATCACGTGCCAGGCGGTGCGCGTGCGTCGATGACGTACGATGCGTTACCGTAGCAACCTTGGAACGTGGCGTTCTCGTTCGAAATAAGTGTTCCAATCCAAGATGGCCGCTATAAGGTTTGATTTTCTCTCAATTTTGATGTCGTTTTTTACCGTTAATTGCATCCGAAAATGCGAGCTTTTCTTCACCTCCTCTTCGACTTTTCGCACCTGCCGAAAAGTGCTCTCTATTTCAAGTGCATCAAGGGCGATTTGTATCGCAAATAAAGCCCAGCTGTCTGAATAGGATTTGCGAGTAATGTACTAAGGTAATCTACGTGTATATTTTTTGAATAATATTTTCCTCGAAACAAAAAAATTTAAAAATGCGTGGTGTAAGTTGTAACCCGCATTGAACTGATATTAAATCTATCGATTTTCAAACCTTTATCACCTAGGGACTAGGGTTCCCTGGTGGAAAGAATAATATACGATCACTATTGATATCACTACTCTATAGTGATGAATATTAGTTTTTTGGACTACTGATGTCAGTATACCTATAAAATCAGTATGGATACTGACATCATTATGATGATGATGTGACTATGGTTAGTAATTACTATGGATAGTAGTGTCAATAATAGCACAGTGACATTGGCTGTTGCAACTAAAAAGGTGGATAGTGTTTTTAAATGTTTGCGGTAAAATTCAATTGCATTTTTTTGTACGTTATAAATCTCACTATAGAGAGTTGCAATTTAACTATACGTGTGCGAAAATTTCACGAACTTTGTGCAAATGTACTCGTCACACTAATTCTCGCCAATATAATTTGTACTGATATCAGTAAGATTTATTCAATTCAATTCAACTCAGTACCCTACTGTCAGTAATTTAATACCATGTGGTAACGGGGTGTAGTCCATCAACCCAAATTAAGATTCGGTGGGTACCACCAAGCGGTACTAATATCACCATATATCAGTAAATAAATATGTACTGACATCACTATGAATTTACCACTGATCCATACTAATCTTGCCGCCAGGGTCCGTATTCTTTAGAAAAAAAAGCCAGTAATGCGTAAGACCAACATAAACATCAACGTCAAAACACAAACTCGAACTAAGAAAAGTTTCAACATAGGCTATAATGTTTCGATTTTTTTGCAAAAAAAAAAAACTTATTAAAAAATGCCGGTAATATGTTCATTTCTAATCATATTTGCTCCCCTCCATTTCGTCGGTACAATAACACGAAAAAAATGCGGTTTAAAAACCCTTTTGAGTTGATTTGAAAGGTGTTGAGAGGATCTCGATTTATCCGTCAGTATTTTTTCTTCTTCTTCTTCTTCTTCTTTGGTTTTTATTTCGAGAAATTCTCCAAATCTTTAACCGATTGTATTCTGTTTACCTTTATGGGTATGGGGGATGTGATTTCAATGGCCCAGACGCCGACCCTGCATGCTTCGCCTTTCAATTTTTAATTTTATGATGAATCATCACGCAACAAAAATGCTAAACAGTAAGGAAAATGAAGGCAAAAAAAAACAGTTGGGTTAACAGCAAAAAAACCGCGATGTTATTTTCACGGCTGCGGCCACTCGAGCGTGAATATTTTCGTAAATAATCCCTAATTTGGCAACGGACACCCCCGTCCATACCTGTAGTGGTAAAATTTTTAAAAGTGCATTTTCGTACAGGGTGGGCACGAACTAATGTCCGCGATGGTAACGCATTTGCAAATTTCTAATCACTCCTAGTTATTAAAAAAAATGACGAGATACATAATCAGGGTGTCTACTCAACTGGAAAATAATGGAATATTCTGGAAATCGTTTTTAATACTGGGATATACTGGACATTTTTCAATTTCAAATTTATTTTTCTGAAAAATGCTCTAAAAACTCTACCCCATGATACCTTGTAAGCAATTAACTTCTAAATGATCCCAGTGTGATACATAGCCCATGGAAATAGTTCGTTGACTACTACAGGCTCCAATCATGTGGGTCATCATTTGAAATTAAGTTTCTCTAACAATTTCGCCTGCGACGCTTTTAAATTATTAATCCAACCAAACAAATTAATGGAAATCTTGTTAAAGCTAATCATGTGGGTCTAGTTTTTAAAAATATCATAATTTATTATTAAAAATTTCGCCTACTGCGTTGTTAAATTATTAATGTCAATAAACAAATTTCTGGAAATCTGTGTAAAACCAATTGTTTGGGACAAGTTTTTTTTTTTTTAAATTGCCTACGGTGTTTATTTTTTTTTAATGTTAGGTCTGTTAGTAAATTTTTCACGCCCCTGGTGAGCATATAATTGACATAAAAATTGTTAGAACTAAAAAATTGTTCGTTGAACTGGAAAAAAAATTATTTTTATACTGGAAAAATGAAATTACAGTTAAGTAGACACCCTGGATATACATAATAATCGCGTAATAATTAATTTAAAATAGATGAAAAAGGGCACTCGACCACGTGAGCGTACAGGGTGCCCGCAGCTATTTCCGGCACGTGCCGACTGGGCAGCTGACGCCATCTGTCGACCGTTGCGTTAACTACGACAGGGAAAAAAATCGCTAATAATAGTAATAAGTACGATGATGAGGGCGATAATAATAACAGTAATAAGTGAAGGGTGCGATGGGGGTCATCTTCCAAATACTCTTTTAATTTTCAACCCCTTATTTCGTACCTCCCTTAGCGTGTGTCAACTTCCTGTTGCTATTTTTGGATGCTGGTAAAACGTACAAAATTATACGAATTTATCTCATCAAAGTTTCTCGCAATTTTTAGGAAAAATCACTGATATACATACTATAAGGAGGCAAATGGCAAAAAGCAGCCTTCGTCCGCCATTTTGTTGTTGTCGGAGCTTCGCCTTTTCGTAATGGGTGATCGGCCTTCGTTAATCGGCTATCATCGAGCTAAAACCCATAGGTCACCCACCCGCCTTTTTACCTTTTCGTCTCTCCATTAGAAGGCGAAACCCCTTAATTCGCCCCTGGAGCGTCTTTTTTTTTCGGTCGAGGGTGCTCAGGGGGTTCCCTCTTTAATCGAAATTCAATGTCATATTTTTTGATTAAACAAACGCCAGGCCTAACCTTTCTCGTTACTTACGTGTCAATGCGTTGACCTCAACCCCCCCCTCCCCCTTAACCCCCTTCACGTTGTGTGTCTAAGGGGGGTGAGGGATTTTTCTGGACCCCCAATAATTGCACCCTTCAAGAAGTTATCGTTTTTGCGAATTATTATAATGCGAAAGTGATTGATGGCACCATGACGTCAGCTGATTTTGGACGTGGTTTCTTTCGTACCAAGTTTACTCGCCAAGATGGCGGCCATGAGCGCCATTTTGTATACGAGGGGTTTTAACCAGGGCCCCGCTCTTTTGAGTCTTGAGTGAGTGCCCTATGCTAAATAAGAATTTCCCAACAGCCCCAAACTTGATGCCTCCATGGCTAAATTGAAACAG
>JAQGAF010001717.1:0-28196 GCA_034687865.1 Kryphioiulus occultus
CGTAGGTCTGATAACATGTAGGTAGGCAGCATTATATTCACCAATGATTTCGGCACATTTGATTCAATCGATAGACAGGAATTTGAACATATGATACGAGCTGGAATCTGACGCCGTGAGGATCCTCATTAAGAGCATCTCTTGCAGCGCCATCCAGTTAAAATGATCTGTCTGGCATCCCACCATTCCTAATTATAATATAGGAGTGTTAGAAGTAATGGACCCAATAGTCGCCATGGCGACTGCGCTTATTAGAAGATGGCTGTCAATTATAGCAACTTGAAGTGCTAGTAGACGTTGAATAACTAGTGGTTCAAACAGTTCTTTGTTGTTCTCTTTGCAGCTCCAGTGCGCTGTTCAAGGCGGAAATCAGGTCAGTAGAGCTACATTCGTTTGTTACATTAATTACATCCGTCCGGATATCACTCGCAGTAATCTTCACACTAACATTCAGAGCAATGGCCAAGTTATTTCCATCGTAATATTTTTGAAAGAAACTTTAGTGAACACAATAACATGCACTCTTGGAAAAAGAGCCGAAAGTAAATGTTCAGGGTAACAGTTAGCGGTCTGGATTTGGAATTGCAAATTATGACTCTTCAATTACTTTTTCGTTCCTTCAAAAAATGTTCACTGCCTATTTGAATATGGGGCTGTTCAAAGTTTTGTCACTCACTGAATAATGGATTTCCGAAACGCAATAAACCATTGTGATGACATGATCATTGGTCAAAAAACGTCATAGGAGAAATTTGTTTCAAAATTGGATCATAAGCGATGAATTTTAATACAAAATTGGATCATAAGCGATGAATTTTAATACAAAATTTTATTTTGTGAATTAATCAAAGTCAAGAACTCCATGACCCTAATGTAAATTTCATGACCTTCCCATGACTTCCATGACTGATAGCCATCCTGTATGCAAGAAAAATATTTCGAAAATAATGCATGGATCCTTCGAAATCCATCGTGCACAGGCCTGAATTATTTATCAGCTGAACTGAAGGAAAGGAAAGTAAAAAATGCAAAACGTCCATGTGAAATTGGGATAAGCTTCATTCAGATTTCTCTCGCAATGGTTCTGACAAATTCTACGGCAAGTCACGCTCCAAGTCAGCAAAGCTGGCATGGGATTGAACGCAAATTTATACCCGTCGTCTCTCGAAAGATTTCAAAATGTGTATAGCCGTGAAAGATTTAATTTTCAAAATGTATGTAGTAGTGAAACACTTTAGTGCAGTGTATACATGTATGTACAGTAAGAAACGAAAAAGCAGTGTACAACAGATGTTTGGCAGATGTTCATGACAACTCTTGAGTCATCAAGCTGACAGTACAATTGCTCTGTTCTCTTTCTGTTTCGTGCAGTATACGTAGATAGCAGTGCCATCTGCAATCGTCATGGAGCGTATTTTGAATCAGTACATTACAGGACAAGTTTCAGCTGGTTTTAGTTATTCTGTAAAGCACCAGACTAACCATCAGGGCCCCACTAACCTCGTTCACTTCCTCGTAAAACACTACCTGGTTCTCCATGAGTGGCTTATCGAATCGTTACTCAATTAAGGATCCCAGTTGTTTGTCCTATTATAACGCAATTTAATTATAAGCTCTAAAATGCAGTTGGGCGTAAAGCTCCGAAAACAATCTCTTTAGCCTCGGAAGTAAATTACCACCGCAAACAAAAAAAAAATTCCCAAATGAGCCATCCAGAATAAGCAATTGCAGACCACTGCTGGCCATTAATCCATTGACGCCTGTAATCTAAAGGACGATGCATTGCATGGGCGGTATGGGGCCCCATCAATACCAGGATGTACACGATATGGAAGTCGAACAAAAGTTTGCACGGGGATGGTTAAGTTTTTTGTTGTTGTCTGGAAGCAAGGTTTGAAGGACACCCGACTGGATTCCATCGTGGGAGGTGGGGATGGAGTGGGACGACAAGGTCTATTGCTTTTCAAGGAGATACTGGCCCAGGCATAGAGTGATTGCTCGAGCCGTGGTCGCTTCAACAAATTTCATTGATTTTCCCTTTTTGCCATTCCTTAGTTTTTGCCGAACATTACGATCCGGAGAAAGATGACGAAGGGGATGAAAACAAGGTTGGTTGGCTAAGGGCATTTTTGTTATATGCACGTGTCGCTGGTCAGTTCCCAACTTTAACTCCGTTTTTCTCTCCCAAGATGGTGTACCCGAAAACGGACGAGCAACGAAAGCGGCTTTCCGAATCAGTACAGAACATATTTCTCTTCCGCTCATTGGATTATGTACGTCTTAATTAAGTTTATTTACTCCTAGCATCCTCCAGTCCTTGCCAACTGAATAGGCTCGCGCAACCAAGCACATAACGCGGATTAGAGTTATTGATAACAGGCCAAAAACTAGCCAAACAAACCTCGGGGGCCGTGCTGAAAGTAACTCACAAACTTTTTTTTTATAAATTCACTTTTTATTCTCCAGCATTGAGATTTTTAGTGTTAGTTACATGTACTACATCCTTCAGGAACACAAAACTATTTTTCAAAAACAATTTCCATCGATTTGGAAGGCCTTATGCCACTTGAAGCAACAGCATGTTTGCCCGCACCGCAAATCTAGACAGGCGCATCTGCATAACAACAAAACATTAATGCTGTAGAACTGAAGTTTCCTCAGGGTTGCCATTTATGAGCTAAAATCGTTGCCACAACTGATAATTTAGTGGATTAGACGTGCCTGTTCAGTGAAAATCGCAGTGCTACAGAATAAAAAGTGAATTTTCAAAAAAAAAATGTTTTGCCTTACTTTCGGTAGGGCTCTCATAATATCACTTGTAATTTACATTTCACCTGTATGTACATTTCAAACGAGCAAGCATAGCCAAGATTCATTATTTAGTACTGCCTCTCAAATATTTGGAATTGTGAAATTGTTCTTAACTTGTATTCCTCAGACCTACTGACATTATTATCATTGACGTTGAGCATTTTTTGTAAACATGGTACCACCAGTCCATCACCCTAATGAATGCTATATGTAGTCACACTAATTTTTTTTGGTTCATCATAACAGGAACAAATGATGGAAGTGCTCGATGCCATGTTTGAAAAGAAAGTGGCAGCTGGTGAGCATGTCATTAGGCAAGGAGATGATGGTGACAATTTCTATGTGGTCGACAGGTAAAATACGGACGCATTAGTTGTGCAGAAACATTAAATATTTTGCACTCCACATCAATGTTTACTTTTCACTTTCTTTATATAAGAGGGGTGTATGAAGTTTTTGTTGGACGAGATGGCCAAAACACGCACGTTGGCACCTATCACCATCAAGGAAGTTTTGGGGAGCTGGCACTGATGTACAACATGCCACGCGCCGCATCAGTCACTGCAGTCACAGATGGCTTGCTGTGGGCTATGGTCCGTATTAACCCGCTTTTCACTTTTTCTCGCATTAAAAAGCTTTTCCGAGTTCTCATTTGAGATTTCTCGATTAGGACCGGCAAACGTTTCGACGTATTTTGCTCAAAAGCGCATTCAAGAAGCGAAAGATGTACGAAGCCCTATTGGAAAAGGTTCCCATGCTCCGGACATTGGAGGTAATTGGCATTTGCGTTTTTCAGTTGAATTTAACCTTCCTGCATTCTCCGTGTTAATCTTGCTTCTCGTTTTCAGTCCTACGAGCGCATGAATCTGGCCGATGCAGTTTGCCCTAGGACTTTCGAGGATGGTCATATAATTATTCGACAAGGCGATCAGGCGGACGGCATGTATTTTGTGGAAGATGGCACTGTGCGCATCACAATTCACAGCAAGGCAAGTATTTTTGGATGTATTCAGGCTGATGGCGGCACACAATGACTTTGTTGCCAATTAATTATCCATTTTACTCGTAAACAGGATGATGACACAGAGATGGAGGTGGCACGGATTGGAAGTGGTGGATACTTTGGTGGTAATTAATTCGATAATTATGTGCCATGGAATGTGTTTCTAGAACAACAATTGAATTCACGAATGACTATTTTTTTCTGCAGAGTTAGCCTTGGTGACACATAATCCAAGAGCAGCTTCAGCTTACGCCGTCGGACGGACACGGCTAGCATGTAAGTGTACCCATATACATGCACTTTAATACATTTAAAATGAAATAAGCGTGCAATTCTCTTATGGGTTTTTCTTTCTCATTCCATGTTTAGTTTTAGATGTCCAAGCGTTTGAGCGTCTCCTAGGTCCCTGCATAGAGATTATGAAGCGCAGCATTGATGACTATGAAGAGCAACTAGTCAAGATTTTTGGTTCGAAGACCAATCTGAACGATGCCCGGTAATTTCTCCCATGCTAACGTCTGGCGAGACCATTCAACTCTTCGCTTCCTCTCCTCCAGGATTGCTGTTTCCCATTCCCGATTTTTCAAGAGTTCTGCAAGGAGGCAGGCAGTTTCAATTCGGTGGAGTTCGGCACAGCTAGGAAGTCGAATTCGGAACCAAGTGCGTGTCGGCAAGCTTATGCTGACTCCGTTTTTCTTCCATCATTTTTGTGTCCGTCACTATCATTGCCATAGTGCGTCAACCCTGTTACGTGCTCGTGCACGTTGTTCTCTCGTTCTTTTGTAGTGTTTATCTGATTGTAGAACGCACCGTTCACTGTTCAATTGTGGGCATTTGAAGGCTAGGGTGAAGCTTCCCAAGCAGGCATATTGCTTCGTTTTTGTAGATATTTATTTATACATTAATTTAATTCTCATTTTAAAAAAAGAGGCATGGGAACAATGACTGTTTAGGGGAAAATGTGATCTGCGATGTTAGCTGCCTCTTGTGAATATACGCATCGGTTGCAGCATATTTGAACACCCTACAAGCTTTGAGTATAAGATCGTTCATTTATAGTTCAATTAAAAAGAATGCCAGATGTATCTTACAAGGCTTCAGGAACAAGCACTTTTTACTTCAAGCGCATCTTTGAGCACAACACTCTTAAACAAAGAAAGCAATTAATAATTTAAAGGCGTCTAGATTGTAGACAGATTATGCCGAGTGGTAGCGACCCCGTAAATTCTGCAGTGTTCTGTACATAGCAGAAAAACTTGCTGCTTTAAAGTAAAGACATTTTATGATAACATTTTCCATGACCTTCCTGAAATAAATTTTCCAGGTTAGTGGACCATATTTCCAAAATTTGATATCAATGAACATGGAGCCTACGAATATCAATTAAATGTTTCATGTACACGTTTCTGTCGACGACGTGTCAATAAATCGTGTGCTGTAAGGGGATTGAGCAAATCGTGGTACAGTAATATCAGTAAGTTCAGACTTACAATTTTTTCTAGAAAAATTACGGATGGTAGAACTAAGTTGTATAATAGAGCAGCTTCAATTGATCGAAATGAAAGCCAAATTTTAGACTATGGCAGCCAATCTTAAATGCATCATTTTTTTGTTTGAAAATTAAAGGCATTATTGTACCATATGTAAATAGTTGTGTTGTGGCAGTGTAAAGGAATATGCAGACAATGAGAATTTCAGGTCACAACCATCATGATGTTATGGTGGGAGGCAAAATTTTTGTGTGATGAGATGTACTGCGATATTTATTCACTTGTCACTGTAATATTAGGCACAAACCATCTTGCTCATGTCAAAAGTAAAGCATACAGTAATACTCTTCTAAGTACTTTACTATGCCCCTTAAAATTACTGTTGGCTGTAGTAAGCTTATGCGTCATCATTTCTGAAATACATGTATGACAACAGAATCAACATCACAACTGCACCATCAAGGAATTAATGATGAACTTTGATTTTCCAATGTTGCTGCACTGCATTAAACGTTTCCGCTCTGCATCGACCATATTTGAGAAATAATATGCAAGCTAGAAAAAAGTGCAAACTGCTTATCTCTCCCAAAATATTGTGCTTGAACATGTATTTTCCATCGTTTCTAGTCTTTAATTCTTCACTCGAGAGATTATTTTCGCCAGAGAACTGAACGACAAATATTTCAAAACAAATTTGTGTTATGTATTGCTTCATTATATTTCAAACGATTGCTCGTTATATTATTATAACAGCACCTTTCAGCTTTTGATCCACGTTGGAAATTTGGCTGTAGCTGGTCTATGGTTAATATTTATTTCTTTACTTAATTCGTCGATCATTTATTTTGTTATTATAAACCTTATCTATTCTGTTTTTTTTAATTGTGTTGCTTTTATGTTCCTACATTGAAATCGTCAGAATTTTTTTCTGAATCATGCAAGTAGCCTATGATTGTTGAAAAATAAATTGACAATTAGTTATTTAGGTTGTTGTAGTCACGCCTAACTTTTGGGCAGTTTTCCAAAAAATTTGCCAAATCAGCCAAAAATATGTTGCATTGCCCAGGATGAATTCAAATTTCCAGGCCTGAGAATATATAGGGTGTGTACAAGATTGGTTACAAATATGACTACTATAATTATACAAAAATTAACTTTGAGTCAGAAGTATTTCCCCTGAATAAATAAACGTGTACAACGACACTCGGAGTCTTTGTATTACCCCGTATAGAGTTGATGGTTCAAAAAAAACATGTCCATGTATTTTTTTCGTTCTAAGAAATTGCTTTTTCGTCGCATTTGTTATTGATGCAAATTTGCTGTCATTGGTAATCCTGGTGCGCTGATTATAATTATGCATACATGTATTTATTTAGAACTTCGGTTGAATTCATAGCAAATTGTGCCAGTTTTATCAGTTATTTTTTTATAATAAAAGTTGACAAACACGAAATAGGCGACGTATTTTCTTCACGACCAAAGGCGAGTACAGCTCGGATAAGAGGAAATGGTAGATACATTACATGTTCAGGTAGAAAAGAATGAAGCAAAGAAAGGACGTAGATTGTATGATTTTTAATATTGCCACCATAAATCCTACAGGTAGGCTATATACGAAGAATAATTTTGCAAAAGATAAGCACTATTCACATGTTATCAACACTGATTTTCACAGTGACTTGAAGAAATGTGCCATGCCATGACTGATTGCAAATCATTAATTGCGATGTGAAAACGAACCAAGAACATTGCAAATTTACCGCTGATGTATACTGTGACTTACAGTAGGTACAGGGACATACATAAGCCACTATAGCCTTGAAACCAGACATTAACCTGAAGTGAACCTACACGAAAGAGAGCCCCCTTTTCCAGATAATAAACTCTTCCTGCGATGAAACCAATGTCACAATATCGGAATCGTGCTTGCACTATCAAGTCGAGGTCTAGCCGTATTGCAGTAAAAGTAATAGCTTCAAATCTGTAAATTACATTCACACTGTGATGGCTCAGTTCAATACTCAAAATCAGTTTCGACCTGGATCAGTGGCCGTTGTGCCAACGACTCAAGTGGAATTACGAATTTCATGTAGGTAAGCATCCTCAGATTCACCACATTTACATGTATGACGTCCAGAATGGTCGCATAGAATGGGCGTGACCAAGGTCAGCAAAATACACGGCGATTTCTTGTAATACCACGCTACACGTACCCCTATAATCTGTCAATTCTTAATTGCATCATCAATGGCTTCTTTAGAAATTTCAAATTTTTTAAAATTATTGGTGAAGAATGACGGGAAAGCCTTAATTAATTGTTTTCTCCAACTTAGAAATGTCTTATACATTATTTTGCTTATGTTTTTCTATATTTATGTGAATTATTTCATTTCACTTCTATTTATTTGTTATTTTTTATTTTACTCGCTATATCAAATTATTTATTTTAAACGTTTTATTTCTACAAATAAATTAAAAATCTCAAAGGCTGAGATGAAAATTGGATGAAGTATTTTCTACAGTTAAGAGAAATTTTGTTCGTATAAAAGTTTCACAGTACATGTATTTTGCTTATATTTTTCTATATTAACAGAGGTTTGCTGAACAGGGACACAACGTCAAAGTCAGATCCGATGTGTGTGTTATTCATCAAAGATAGTTATGGCCAAAAGTACATAGAGGTAACCGGCAAGAAAAAATAAAAGTATAGATAATTGTATTCAGGCTATAATTTTTAATTTAAAATAAATTGCTTATAAAAACAGTTCCTAGATAATTGTAACTATTCTTATTATTTAATAATCACAGGCTGGTCGAACCGAGGTGATTAAAAACACCGTGAATCCTGACTTTATCAAGCAGTTTACAATGAGTTACAATTTTGAAGAGTACCAACAACTTCGATTTGACATGTAAGTTGCTATTTTTCATGTTGCTCATTAATTAAAAACAGGTGTGCTGATAGTTCCAGTAGGGGCAAACCCATATTGCTTCATTGCAACATTTTGAATTATTTAGATACGATTCTGACTGCAGCAGTTCACATCTTGATCATCATGTAAATATACTTTTTCTCACCTCAAATAAAGCCTTTTTAACCGCACTACCAAATTGCGAATTATTTCTGACACATTTTTTCTTACTAGGACTATTTGGGGCGTTTGGAATGTTCATTAGGCGAGATAGTCGCCACCCAAGGCACCCAATTCAAGAGACCTTTATTGGCGTAAGTAACACAATTATAAGAGAAAATTACGCCTATACGATATATATTAATATCTTGTATCTTCAGTGGAGTGAAAGGAAAAAG
Source organism: Kryphioiulus occultus (assembly GCA_034687865.1). Classification (NCBI taxonomy): domain Eukaryota; kingdom Metazoa; phylum Arthropoda; class Diplopoda; order Julida; family Julidae; genus Kryphioiulus; species Kryphioiulus occultus. The sequence goes on from JAQGAF010001717.1 coordinate 8,615, forward strand.
TGGCGGAACTATTTTGAGTAAAAAATTGCATTCTTTAATTGTGAAATTCGTAGAAATTTATATATTTATTTACTGACAAATGTCGAATCGGTTTGCTTTCAGTATCAGCAGAAGAAATAGCCGGTAATAAGGTGGGTTTATGCATTAATCTTTCAAAGACATATTTCACATTATTCTAGAAGCAGGCCGTTAGTCTTATGTAACATTTATCAATCATTTTCAGGATGTGCTAACGATGCAATTTGCAGCCAACAATTTGGACAAAAAAGATATGTTAGGAAAATCAGATCCCTTTTTGGTGTTTTCAAAAATCAATGAAGATAACAGGTAAAAAGAGATACGTGTATTTATCTTAATAGTTATTAGTAAGGTCAAACTTGAATTGTTTGTTGAACTGTTGAAAGGAACCTTTGTTCAATGATTGACTCCTAGTGTCAATCCAATGATACAGTATCTTCAGCTGACATATTTTCACTTCATCTTTATCACAATTTATGAATTATGAACTATAGAATATGTAATTTAAATACAGATAAGCAGTTCTTTCCTTATTCCTACCCCAAATTTATATTTGTGAGTGGACCAGCAGAACATTTGAAATTACCTTATGACACAAAATCGAGGCGATAACGAGTAAAGCTCTCGATTATTATATAAATACTTATATTGTTCTTTCTGTAATGATAAACAGCTCAACGATTGTACACAAAACCGAAGTGATAAAAAACACGTTGAATCCAACGTGGCGCACGTTTAGCATTCCAGTGAGGACACTCTGTAATGGCGATTTAGATCGCACGATCGTAGTGCATTGCAACGACCATGAAAGTAATGGAAGGTGAGCAATCATCGCTGGATTATTATGGGCAACTGGTCCATCATCCAACATCCATTCCTTATTAATTGCACCCATGTTTCTCTAACGTGTTTCTAGCCACGATTTCATCGGAGAATTTAGAACAAACGCACGAACTCTGATGAAGGGCCAATGTCAGGAAACATTTTATGAAGTAAGTGGTGGGCTTTCGAATCATGAACTTTTGTAATCTTTCACCTTAATAAAAATATTCCTTGATTTAAAGTGCATCAACGAGAAGAAGAGAGCCAAGAAAAAGAATTACAAAAATTCCGGAACGGTAAGTGCCATAAGTCCCCCATCCCTTGATCCCGTCAATAAACAGCACTTTGATAGCTGAAGAAGTGTGAAAATGTAAAATCCTTACTTTAGGTTCGACTGCTGTCATGTCGTGTGGATCAAGAGTACTCTTTTCTTGATTTTATTCAAGGCGGGTAAGTTAAACACCATCTCCAATTCAACATGAAAAACAAGCGAAATGTGCTCAACACCATGCCATATTTTACGCTTTCAGAACCCAGTTGCACTTCACGGTTGCCGTAGATTTCACCGCCTCCAACGGCGATCCTCGGCAGACGACTTCCCTTCATTACCTTCATCCCACCCAGCCCAATGCCTACGTCATGGCTATCCGTGCTATCGGTCAAATCATTGCAGATTATGACTCTGACAAAATGTTCCCCGCATTGGGCTTCGGCGCCAAGATCCCCCCGGATGGGCGAGTGTCCCACGAATTCTTTCTGAATGGCAATCCATCTAATCCCTATTGTCAGGGAGTCGACGGCATCCTGCAGGCATACTACAACAGCATTCAAGTGGCTCAGCTGTATGGCCCCACGAACTTCTCACCTGTCATAAACCACGTAGCACGATTTGCCGCATCAGAACGAGATGGCTCGTCCTATTTCATTTTACTCATCATAACTGATGGCGTCATCACTGACATGGATGATACTCAAAGGGCAATTGTCTTTGTAAGAACAACGCCAACTAATACAGATTTTGCAGTTAGAACTTGCCATTAATTCTCATGTCTTTTAAATTGTTTCCAGGCTTCGGAGCTACCCATGTCCATTATAATTGTGGGCGTTGGTGGAGCTGATTTCCAAGGTGGGATTCTTTGACACAAACTCTTATCTGTAGCATGTTCAGCAACATCGATTACAAAGTCAATCATTTTTATTTACAATTTTCAGCAATGGAACAACTGGACGGGGACGTTGTCGGAGTTAGAGCAGAAGGGCGCTATGGAAGAGATATTGTCCAATTTGTGCCACTTAGAGATTTCCAGAATCCTAGCATTCCGTGGGAGCAAAGTCAGGCTCGTTTGGCCAAGGAAGTCTTAGCCGAGATCCCCAAGCAATTGGTCACGTACATGAAAAGGAATAACATACGCCCCAAAACTCTGGCACCTTCTGCTGGAGGCCCCCCAATCTAAACCAAAAATATTTTTGCATATTTTCGACATGTAACCTAAAATGCTTTCGATGTGCAGTAACCTAGATGGCCGAATGTCTCGCATTGCTTTAGTAAAAGGAGGCCATTGGTAATCTCTTAAAATGTAAACGAGTAAAGTCTGGTATGACCCTCGCTGTCGAAATAGTGAATGATGGAGAACAGGGAGACAAATTTTACCTTAAAGTGACCTTCAGTCCACTGAAGCTTCAGAGTCTATAAGATAGTAGGCCAAATGTTATCTAGTCTGACAAAAAGAACTGCATGCTCTCACAGGGGGATACGAAGTGATAGCAATATCTTGGACTAGGACAAACATTTGTGTAAATACCCAATATTTTTTTAACGTTTCATTTTTTGAGTATTTACTTGAGTTGCGATGCAACTGATTTTTTACAGTAGGTCCTACTTTCGCTTAGGCTTAAACATGACAACTCTGCTACATTTTATTACACCTACTATATATATATACTTCTAAAACACATTGCATGATGCCTTGAACCAGAATGGGGGCCAAAACCTGGGAGTCAAGTAATTTTCTTCCCAAAGCATTTACTTGTCGACCCAATACGGGGAAATTAACCAACCAGCTAACACAACGGGTTTGTCCCAACCCTTTTATAAGATTTCCGAATAATCTAAAAGCTGCCAAAACTATGCTCTATATGCTGTTTATTTTATACACGGAAATGTTCGATATACAACTAGTATGCCAAATTTATTGCGCGAGTACTTTTTATGCCATAAATAAACTAACTTAAAAATGACATGTGAGAAATATGTGGAAAAATGGTTTGGTGCAAGGTAGTGCACAGAGGAAGATACTTGTATGACGAAATGTTTGCATGTCTAATAACTGATTTCTCAAGAACCAAAACAGGTGCGTTTTTTTCCGTCAAGATTAGAAATAAGCTTATCTTGACTTTCGATTACCTGTAACCGATGATGGCAAACAACAATATTCTATTCTCAGTACATGTACTGCATTGCAGAATTTATTTCAAGCATTATACGATCAACGTACTTCAGTATTTCCAGCGAAATTTTAAAATTACATGCATTATTATTTATTAATTTTTTATGGCTAAGAGGGATGGAGCGCTTCCTGTCTTTATTCTAGGATCTGCCAATGAACCAGATCTGCCGTTTTGACACAAGGAAGTCTTCAATTGTGAAACAGGAAAGACAACGTTGGATAAAATTTGAAAAAATAACCCAAATAATGATACATGAAGAAATCAATCCACCAATAAACCACAGTTGTTTCATAAACATATACATATTGTACTTCCGGTTGTCACATCACAAGTTACCCCAATCCTATTTGAATAAATATTTCATCAAAGGAATGAAAAATAACACTTCACATTTATTATACAAATCAAACCATCACGAGTTCAATGTGATGCTTTTTGGCCATGATTCATAAGATCCGCATTGCGTCATAGTGGTTTAGTGAAAATCCTCATTGAACTTATTTGCAACTGAACTAATGTGCCTTTTAGTGTAAAACTGACGTCAGCGAATGACAAACTCTCACGAGATACTGAACAATTGGATGTCCTAATATATGGCTACAAGCTACATATGTATTAGCTTTTTATGAACTACAAAGTTGTAGCCCCAGTCTCTAATAAACGCCGGGCATCTCAGTAGGTCAAGGCCTTAGACAAATGTCGATTACATTAAAGTAGCATGGCATAACCTAACATTTGACATATGGAGCAATTAAATACACCTCATGACAGATGGAAGGCCAATGCCAACACGATGATAAAAATAGCATGAATGGGAGACGAGTCCCCTTTTCATCAAGAATAAACTATTCCCCTAGTGAAACTGTACACGAGCATTTTCGTCATTTTCGTGGAAATCGGACTGACGCATGTACCTGTTGTTGCCAATCAGAGATTTTGTTTATAGCGATAAGTATATATATTTAGTACGTTGACATTGTAGTATTCGCGCGAAAGAAGCTGTGTTTTAGACATGGCTCAGTATAATTCTCAAAATCAATTCCGACCTGGATCTGTTGCTGTCGTTCCCTCTACGCAAGTGGAATTACGAATAGCATGTCGGTAAGCACCCTCATAATTATCATCTCATCAACAGTGAATAATGCAATAATATTTACTGCCAACAACATTTCAAAAATGCATGTACAAAAATGATGTAGTATCAAAAGTAAAATGATCGAATATGGCCTTGAGCAGGCGTGACCAAGGCCACTGTACATGGTGATTTGTCATAGGCCTCAAAACTCGATAATTATAAACTTAATTTTCCCAATAAACATCGACTTGGTAAATGAATCGCTTACTTGCACTTTCGGCTGTCGTTACTGTTCTAATCAAAATCCGGTTCCAGCACAACTAACACGCCTAGCACCACTAAACTGTCCATGCTTTCACAATCATAACGGTCGACTGAAAAAATTCGAAAACATTCCATCACAAAAGTACGGAGGCCTGCGCTGACGCGGGAAATTCGAGCTGCTTTATCACAATGTGCATGTGAACATAAAGTATTCAAATCGTCACCCAATTGCGCAATATGTGTGTATATTTCAAAACTATAGGGGAAATAAATAGTAAATGATTTTTCTTCAAATAATTTGTTTTAAATCTTTAAAGTGGATTGATAAAAATATGCTACTGTCGTCTTGAATGTAACACATGTAAGGTATATACATGTAAATTCCAACTAAAATAGTTGATAAACATTTGTGATATCATTTCAGTGGTTTGTTGGACAGAGATGTTACATCCAAGTCAGATCCGATGTGTGTAGTATTCTTGAAAGATACATTCGGTGATAAATATTTTGAGGTAAATAATGCTGTTTTGAAAACTAACTATGATATTGTACATAAAATGTCTACGTTTTGTAAATTAATTCATCTCTTTGAAAATAGGCTGGTCGTACAGAAGTCATTAAAAACACAGTTAATCCTGACTTTGTCAAGCAAATAAGCATGAACTACAACTTTGAAGAGTACCAAAAACTGCGCTTTGACGTGTAAGTCACACCTGACCAGAAAAGGGGTAATAAGCAAATGAGGTGAAAATAAACCCAGCATTTTATATATTTTTTTCACTGTACAGATACGATTCAGACAGTAGCAGTTCTCGGCTCGATTATCACGTAAATAAAAGGACGACTTCCAATATGAAAATGGCAGACAATTGTAATTTCGTTTTAAATTAAATTTTGTTCTTTTCCCTACTAGGATTTCCTGGGACGTATGGAATGCTCTTTAGGAGAAATAGTTGCCACACAGGGGACGCAATTCAAACGGCCTTTGGTGTCGTAAGTTGAAGTTTTCCAAAATACACGTGCTTATCATACACTTGAACATCATAACTTTTTTTATAAATTATTTAATTTGACAAACAAAATTGCAGTTATTGTTGAAGGTTGCATTTCTTCCCCCATAATTTTAACTATAATATTGACATAAATTGCTGATAAATTTCCATATTTGAATAGCCTAGTTGTTTGAAATCATTTGACGAAATGCATAACCACAAAATATCAAAGACCTTATTACATGTAATTTGAAAACTGAAATTCCTCATTTTTTTGTTACTAGAGCAGTGAAGGGAAGAAGTGGCGGAATGATTCTGGGTAACACATTTATTTTTGATTGAGAAGTTCTTGGAAATTGTATTGTGCACCGACTAACATATTTTTTAAATAATAATTTTCAGTTACAGCAGAGGAAATTGGTAGTAATAAGGTAAGCTTAGTATCTCATTGAATCCTTATTGTCAACTCGTTCAGTAGACTCGTTTAACAAGTATAATTATTGCAGGATGTGCTGACCATGCAATTTACAGCAAAAAGTTTGGACAAAAAAGATTTCTTGGGCAAATCGGATCCCTTTTTGGTCTTTTCAAAGATTAACGAAGATAACAGGTAAAATGCCTTCTGTGGTTGCAATCCTGGTAGTTCTAAATTGACTCGTGTCCTAATTCGAGACAAAAATATTTTCTGCAAGCCTCAAATGACATGCTCGAACATATCCCTTTCGTGCTCAATTTTGAACTAACCAAGAGTGGAACCTCAATTTGGCATCCAGTAATTTAGCATGAGTTCTATTTATCGTTAACATAACAATTTTAAAACAGCTCTACTGTTGTACACAAAACTGAAGTGGTAAAAAACACACTGAATCCAACATGGCGAACATTTAGCATTCCGGTGCGGATATTATGCAATGGCGACTTAGACCGCACAATTATAGTGCATTGCTATGATTGGGATAGCGATGGAAGGTGAGCACTGTTAGAGATGGCTACCAATATTTTTTTGTATTAAGGGTATGAAAAATCTATCATTATTGCTCTAGCAGCCACGATTTAATTGGCGAATTTCGAACCAATGCACGAACCCTGATGAAGGGCCAATGTGCAGATACATTTTACGAGGCAAGTGGGCTTTTATTGGATATCTTCAACTTCTCAAAGTTTTGCTATTATTAATTTTGTTATTTTGGTTGCCAATTTACAGTGCATAAACGAGAAAAAGCGAGCGAAGAAGAAGAATTATAAAAATTCTGGAACCGTAAGTTCTATAGTTGTGACCTCGTAGTGTCTGCATTTCATTTCACAAATCCCGCTTTGATCGGAATTCGCAAATAATCATTTCCAATAGATTCGCCTGCTTTCTTGCCGCGTTGACAAGGAATATTCTTTTCTGGATTTCATCCAAGGCGGGTAAGTAAAAATCTGATCACTCAAGTAATCTAAATTGCCACCAGGCGATGCAAATCTTTGCACATACTGTAAGTTGCCGATTGTTCCTAGGGTATATTTTTTCTCCTTCAATTGCAGGACGGAATTACATTTCACAGTCGCCATTGATTTCACTGCCTCAAATGGCGATCCTACACAGATGACTTCCCTTCACAGTCTGCATCCCACCCAACCCAATGCCTACGTCATGGCCATCCGTGCCATAGGTCAAATCATTTCAGATTATGACACTGACAAAATGTTCCCTGCACTGGGTTTCGGCGCCAGGATCCCCCCTGATGGGCGCGTGTCTCACGAATTCTTCCTAAATGGCAGTCCTAACAATCCTTATTGTCAGGGTGTGGATGGCATCCTACAAGCTTACTACAACAGCCTCAAAATGGTGCAACTATACGGACCAACAAACTTCTCACCAGTCATAAACCACGTAGCACGCTTTGCAGCGTCCATGCGAGATGGCTCTGCCTATTTCATTCTTCTGATCATAACAGATGGTGTTATTACCGACATGGCTGAAACGCAGAGAGCAATTGTTCAGGTAAGCAGATTTCCTTCCCTAAAGGTATCAGTTTTTGTTCGATAATGTCAAGAATGTCTCTCATTGTATCCAGGCTTCCGATTATCCAATGTCCATTATAATAGTAGGGGTTGGTGGAGCTGATTTTCAAGGTTTGAATTCATTGGATTGTTCATTTTTTAACAAACCAGAGTATTCTATCTAAATGGCAATTTTCGTTTTTAATTGCAGCAATGGAGGAACTGGATGGAGATGTTGTGGGTATCAGAGCAGATGGACGCTACGGAAGGGACATTGTGCAATTTGTGCCTCTCAGAGATTTCCAGAATCCCAGCATGTCTTGGGAGCAAAGTCAGGCACGATTGGCCAAGGAAGTATTAGCAGAGGTACCAAAGCAGCTGGTCTCGTACATGAAACGGAACAACATCAATCCCAAAAAGCAGTCTTCCATGCCACCTTCGAGTGGCGGACAATTCATGCCACCTTCGGGTGGCGGACAATTCATGCCACCTTCGGGTGGCGAACCATTCATGCCACCTTCGGGTGGCGAACCATTCATGCCACCTTCAGGTAGCGAACAATTTATGCCGCCTTTTCAAGGAGGTGCACACTTACCAAGTGCACCTTTTTAAAAAATTATCTGTACACTACTTTTTTACTGCTTTTGTTGACGAACGTCGCTTTTTTTTTTATCTTTTACTCGTTATGTTGCATTTGAATCTCTTATCTCTATTTTTACTTTACAAAAACTCTATTCCCAAAACACAAGTACCTTATATTAATTGCCAAATATTATTAACATGCTAACAAATACTTGTGGCATATTAAGTTATCGCCATAAGCATGAAACATTCTCTGTATGGTATACGCTTTAAACGAAGTTGAAATTAATACATGCTTTTGTAATGAATAAACCAATATGGTGCCAATTTTAGCATAATATGACAGACGTGTTATAGCCTAATTCTCATTGTGTTGTTGTGTTCCATTACCTGTTGTGACGCATTGATGTAAAGTTAAGAATAATTTCAGGAGTTGTAAATGGGACCAGGCTTAGTCCAATACAAACAACATGTACCTTTATGTATTAGCAAGTTGTCTTTGTATGTCAATTTTTGAGATATTTATGAAAGTATATATAATTTATGTACTCGAGTTTTCTATTATACAGGGTGCTGTACTATGAGACTAGCTCTGCGTGAAACTGACGTATAAAATATCAGGGAAAGCGCAGCTGACTTAGTTACTGTATGTTTCCAAGTGAAGAACAAATGTAATGCAAAGGAAATGGAGCACAATTTAAGTCGGGAAAAACTACTCTGGGGGAGGGGAAACAGAATAATGGAAATATAACACTCACTCTTTGTTCCTGTGAAATATTCTGAAGTTTCATTGAAAGCAATGTAACAGTAACAGCTGAACTTGAATTTTCGCCACACGTTTCTGGTAGTAAATAACCTGAAGTTGTTGCCAAACTGAATAAAGAAATGAGAATGTATACATGTATATCAGATATTCAAATTCTTTTACCTTCCCAAAACGTAACTTTTCACTGGACATAATCTTTCTCAGATTTTTGTGTGGAAATCTTTGATCCTTCAAAATTCCATTTTTAAAGTTTGTCAAAAAAAGTACGCAAATTTGAGATTTCAGAAATTCGAGATTTACATGCCTAAAAATAGAAAAATAAATTCCGATTTTTTTTTTTCTCCAAAAGTTGATAACTGAACAGCAATGTGTGAAATGTTATTTTTTTAGGAAACTGATGGCCATGCATTACTCGTATAACGTTTGCACTACAGAATCCTATGATATAAGAATATACCTTCTATTTCTGTTAACACTGATAACCATATTAATATTTCCTTTCATCCATTTGTTGAGTGTGCTTTGGAAGGCCTATAATAAATTAAAACTGAAATTAAATATTTTTAAACGTATCATGTAACAACATTTGCTACAATTAAACCTGAACATGAGACTGCATAAAAAATATCTGCTCCGTCACAGGGCCTGCTGGAAAAGAACGCATCTCAAACTGTGATTAGTTTCATTCGAATATATATTTGATTTTAATTCGGAGAATATTTGTTTCCATATTTAAAAATTTCTTAGGGGAGAGAATGAGAAAGGTACAGTGGACAAAGGGATTGGATGAGCTCACAAAAACTGAAGAGACAGCACGAGAGAGAAATAGAAAAAAACATGGCCAATTTTTACGTATGTTCCACTTTTCGGTATTTTTTTTTCGTTTTTTTTAACACTGTTTGTTGAAATTTGGAATGAAAGGAAAGAAAAAATGAAGGAATTTAAAATAAATTCGGCAAGAAATGGAATCGCTGAAAGAGCAAATGCTGAAATTATACACAATTAAAAACCCTCGTTGACGATTTCTCTCCACAAGGCTTATGTTTTTATACAGAACATTTTTGACTGCACGATTTCCGTGATATTTTATAAAACAGGAAATTAGTTTTAACGACTCCCTACTGCCAATCGCAGACCATACATGGTCAGTGTTACTGTCAATTTTACAATACTGACGGTAAGTTTTCCCAAAAAATTCAGAGAACAGTCAATAAATCAGAATGGCATATCAATCCACCAGTAGTGTGACCCATTCACAATCAGTATTTGTTGAAATTGACAGTATGATTGACCGTGAGTAGCCATTCAATGATAACAGTAATTAATTCACTGTTACCACTGAATCAATAAGCAATTTTCACTTGGCAGGTATGGCACATACAAATTCCATGGATTACATGCGAAACATCTTACATGTGTTACTTCACTGAAAAACGAATTGCCATGGACATGTTAATTGAATAATGCATGTATCGAAGTTTTCCATTTTAAACGAAATTATCCAGTCTTTCCACAGCTAATAATTTAACATTTCGTGTGAATTTTGTAGAGAAATTATCAGACGACGCCTGGGTACAATTATAGTAGAACTTGTTCAAAATGACATGGCCCATTGACTAGTATCGTAAGCATTCGATTCATTTTTGCCTGCCACTTAGAAATTTAAATGTCTATTGTTGGAAGATTTGACCAAAAGTAAAATTTGCCCAACCATTAGCGCCAATAATGAACTTTGCACTTCAAGAGAAACCTTCAACTCACTGAAAATTCCCTGTTAAAACATAAGACCTTGAGTAAAGAAAACGTAAGATTTGGTTTGACAAGCCATTACGCCGTTAAACCATGTAATTCACAACTTTGATCCTCATTTTAATGATCAGTGAGTTCCACGAACGGCGAACGGCAAACGGCACTGTTCGGGTGATTATGACTGAAGGGCTATAAAACGATGAAACTAAAGATCGAAAATAACATTTTGCTTGTTAATTTGAATTGAACGAGGCCGTTGAGGTGGAGTTCCCCTGATAGGAAGGTGCGTCGTTCGCCACATCCAGCACGTGTGGATAGAGCGCACCGAGGTGCTGTGCACTCAAAGGAGCAGTCACTAGATCCGGTAGGGTCGTGGAGGCTGGAAAGAGGCGAGGACCACTGGGGGTATTGGGAAGCAGGAGATCCCTAATGGAACTGAAAAAAGCCACTTGGTCAGCCGCCGAAGACTGTCCCTGGTGATACGAACCACCACTTCCCCAGGTGGAGGAGCCTGACCCCCATGAGGGGTAGTTGTTATAGCTCGGAGTGCTCAGCGTTGTATTGAGGTAGTCCATCGCACTCGTCGGGAGTTCTGAATTAGAGGAGGTGGCTGATGATGATTGGTGGGCGGACGACAATGATGATGTTGGTGTGATGGATACTTGAGAAGGCGGCGCAGTTGCCCCCGGATTGCTCGGCGCAGCCCCCTGGAATATGCGCGAGATGCTAATGGAATTGGTTTCGCTAAATGCACCAGGGAGACCTCCACCACCCATGCTGTTGCTGTTGGAGCCTGGAGAAATTAAGGGCCGGATGTAAGCCGCCGATGATCGGGAAGTCGCTGGGGTTGATGGGGCAGACGAGGTGGGTGGAGCAGACGGCTGAGACTGCTGCATGGTGGGCTCAGTGCGCATGAGCATGCCGCCAGTGAGTAGCGCAGAATTCTGCGAGGTGTAAGTACTTCCGGGAGAGACGATGACGCTGCGCGAAGTTGGAAAAGAAGGTGCTGAGGAAGCCGTCACAATGATGTCGTCGTCATCGTCGTCGCTCAAATCTATCACCTCTGCTTCGCTCCTCTGCATGGGGATCTACGTAGAGGTCATGGTCATTAACAACGCAACACTTAAACGTGAATTAATTAGTTCCTGAACTCGAGACTTAGGGCACGGAGCAATCACTTACGCAGTTGTTCATAGTGTTGTTGCTGAACCTTCGGTTCTGCATAATGAGATCACTCACTCCAGAAGACCTTCCCATTCCTTAAAACGATTGAAGAAAAAAAAAGCGTGAAAATCGTGCACCAAGTTTGCGGAATTCGAAAAGGTTGCTAGGTTGCAGGAAAACAACGGACCTGATGGGTTGGAAATTTGAACTAGGGTATTATTTGGACACCTCAAGAAGATTCCTCTCGGAGAGCTGATAATCATGACCTGTTGTCCAGCAGAGATGACTATGGGCTCCCCTTGACCGTTGGGTTGTGGAATTCTCACCTCTAAAAATGAAGTTTAGCAGCTTAGCTAGTAATGTTGCAACACAGACTATGCAAAACTGCTTTAAATCAAAATGAACTGGAGATCACAGACAAATGCTGTATAAACCAACCAACCTTTGTTCAAATGGATTTGTCTAAAAGTAACCCCTTGTTTTGCGAGAATATCCAAAGGAGAAGGTCTTGGTGCTGTTGACATCATTGGGCGAGAATTGGTTGACAGCATAGGTCGCACATTCGCCACAGGTCGCCCAGAATAACTACCGTCCATTGAACTAAAAGGCTCACTTCTATCAAAGTTAAAGAAATGATAGGTCAAAATTAAAAGACAAATTTAGAAAGCCTATGAAAGATGCGAATATTTTATTGCACAGTAAGCATAATTACCTGGAATAACCATAATATGAAGTAGAACGTCCACCAAACTGATTGGTCTGCCTTTTGTCCATTTCGTACGATTGCTTAGCAAGCCTTTTCTCAGTTTTGGTTAACTTTAGCTCCTTGCGGTCAACAAGTTGCGAGTCGTGTTCAAAGGGCTGACGAGTGAGACAATGTCCCAAGTGCAGGCAAATGTAGCTCAAAACATCATCATCGTACTCATCCACAAAACCAGTCAAATCTTGCACAGGTGCATCTTTCTCATTAAGGCAGAGCAAATTGCTCACTTCCTTCATAGTCAAAGTAACATCCGGGCTTAACTCGTCCACTACCCGATCTAAGTAGCAGAAGAGGTGTACAAATGTTCAGAAAATCGTACGAAGGCCACTGCTGAAAGTGGACTCGCTGCCTCATACCTGACATTCCCTGCTTGTTGATTTGGCGGTCATAAATCTTCTTCTCCAGCGTATTATCAGTGACAAGCCTATAAACGTGGCATGGCTTTGACTGTCCGTATCGATATATGCGACACACAGCTTGGGTGTCATGACAGGGGTTCCAGGAAGCATCAAATACAATTACACGGTTTGCTCCAATCTGTAAATCGTTAATGCTCTTCAGCCGCACTTCTGGGTTGTTTAACAAGGTATTAAAGAGGTTGCAACAAAACATACCAAATTGATTCCTAAGGAGCCAGCCCTCGTGGAAATGAGGAATAATAAAATGTTCGGATTGCTGTTAAATTCGTTGACAAACTTCTCCCTGTCGACCGAACTAGTGCTGCCATCCAACCCTAAGATTAAATTAAAAGAAAACAGTTTCAGAGCATAATTGAGTTACGACTAGTATGTTTCAGATTCAGTCTCTATCAGACAGCAACTCATAGAGCAAAAATGATGACATGAAATGGTAAAACACAAGTCGCACTTACGGAAATAGTTCTTGTTTTTGCCCCATTTGCAGCCATTTGTATAGGGGACAGGAAATTTCCCGAGGAACTCTTCGATTAAGTTCAACGTGAAGAGACTTTGACTAAACAGAAGAAGTCTGTCCCCAACAAGCAGGGATTGTTCGATAATATGCAATGCCAAAACCATCTTTAAGCCATTATCAATGAGGCCAGGTGTGTAATCTTTTAGACACGGATGTGCCTGGAATAAAAAAACGCAAAACCAAATTTAATTATGGTGAAATATTGCACATTCGTGAAAGTACATTGCATTGCCTTTACCCACCCATTCGTGTGGAATTATGTTGGCTTCAGGTTTCTCCCGAAATGGGAGAAATTCCATGTCATGTTCTAGGCTGGCAATGCTGTGTTCACCAGAATTTAATGATAATGAAGTCGGGGGAAGAGGAATACCAAGGCCTGGAGCAGAGTTATTTCTACTTTGACTGGTTTGCCCGATCAGGTTTTTGTGCGAGGCTATCAAGGAGAAATAAATGGATCAAAAAAATGGATGACTGCCTGCTAGATACACCAAACTCCCACTCAAAACGATTATTATTTCCTTATAAGCAGAATAAAATTAAGTCCAATAACCTCTTTTTCTAGGCTTTGTTACATTTGCAGCTGAAGGGCCGAGTTTTGCCTCTTCGAGATCAAGGTCATCTTCGAGTCCTTTGGTTTGTGAATTCTTTACGCAGTTGTACAGAATGTCTGGGTGATTCCAGATCTATGAAGGGTTGAATGGTTAAAATAATGATGTGAGTACAAGAAACCATCCAGAAATTGACAACTGCATTCAATCCCAAGAAGAACCCTTACCTTGCAGCATACAGAGAATGCCTTAATAGGATTTGTAATGGCATTTCGGTGGGTTAGCTCTTGCATGAACGTGTCGTACAGCTGCCTTTGGATTGTAGTGAGTCGTACTAGGATAACATGCTCATACTTTTGTGGAAGGCAAGTTCTAAGCACAGAATGACCCCTCCTATTATAATCGATGAAAAAAAAACGTGATAAAGAAAAATTAAGAGAACGAATACTTAATTTTAGCTTTCAACTCAAGGCATTACTGTGCAATGGAATGTAAATACAAAACTAAAGCATGATGACATATTTCAAATTTCATTTTCATTAATAGTATAGTGCTTGGAAAGGTCTTACCTTTGAACAAATCCTTCGAGTAAACTATGCAACACATGAGCCCTGTATCTCATCAGTTTGATATCTTGTGGGGTGCTGTCCACACATTGCCCATTTTGAATTGGCCGCTCAAACATGTTGCAAAACTCTGTTCTTGTCCCCAGGAAATTGGGCCTTACAAAATCCACCATGCACCAGTATTCAATCAAGTTGTTTTGAAGTGGGTATCCAGTGAGGACGACACGGCGCCTGCGAGAACAGAGTAAATGCTCAGAATTGTAACCCAAGAAATGCTAAACAAGCAAGTAAAACATTTCACACATACTTCGTTTTAATATTTTTCAATGCTTGTGACGTGCTAGCATGGCAATTTTTGATGCGATGACCCTCGTCACAAATGACTAAATCTGGCTTTTGCAAATACTGTTGCATTTCTAGATGAAGAAATAGAAAATCAAAGTTTACAATGATCCAAAGATCTGCAATCTTTAAGTTCAAGGTAAGCACCAGTTGCACTTACCTTCGATTAATTTGTCGTTTTTCTCTTCTTCCTCCATTGAAATGGGGTTGCGAGGTTTGTTCAAAGGAATTGCTGCAGGCTTACGTCCACGCTTAAATTTTGGTGTTGCATTCTTTTTGCTCAATATTATCCTAAAAAGCTCATAACCCATAAGTAGAACTCCTCCATCTGTCACCCATTCGCCTAGAACAATGCAAAAGTGAAAACCAGTTACAAACAATTCCATCCATTTTCTTCTAAAATTCTAAAATAAATACCAAGAAAAATAGTTCATGACAAAATGTGTAAATTGCAAGTTTGCTGTGTGATACGCCATCAAATAAAATGGTCAAGCAAACAAAAAATAAATTCCTCAACGTAAAATAATTAACTACCATAACCATAGGTCGTGTCATGTTTCTTGAAGACAAAAAATACTTACGTATAGCTTTTGCTCGCAACGGATTGGTTTTGTGGGCATCTCCTAAGGCAGTTACATTGTACGTTCGATACCTCACTTTTGGCGGACCATCCGATTCTTCTTCTTTAATGTCATTACTACCACTAGGGACAGGCTGGTCACTGGTCGTGGCTTCAGAATTTACCGGGGCATGAGGAATCCACATGTTAAACTCTGAACTCCAGTTCTGTATGGTATTGATGGGGACAATGATAAGCACAGTGCGTGCTACTGTGTGGCGCAGGAAAACATCCACAAATGAAATGACTTGCAGGGTTTTGCCCAACCCCATGCTGTGCGCTAATATGCACCCAAAACCACTGGATGATTCAAAGCCTGCCAGTGACTCGATTATGTTATCATAGAGAAAGCGGATTCCACCCACTTGGTGGGGCTTCACAATCTTGGATAAATGTGGTGCGAGAAAAATATCCGGATCCTCCGCGGGATGACCTACGTTGACCAGAATTCTACCCTGGGCGTCCGGCAGATTGTAATTGTCATTCACGTGGGAGCCGCTATTGTGCGGATCTTCATCTTTGGTTTCTTCCTCTTCAGATGGATTGCTAGACACTGCCACAACATCATCATCGTCATCGGAATCATCAGAGTCGGATGTAGATGAATCTTCCTCAGAACTGCTGATTGCAATAACACCAGCTGAATAAAGAGCAAATTCAACATTAACACTTTTAAAGGTATTTCATTTAAAAGCGAATTTGTGATAATTGTGTCTTAAAGTTCATCATAAATGAACTATAGGATAAAACTAATGATAGAGTATTTAATTAATTACTCACAAAAAGTAAGATCATACAACTGTATTATTACAAAGAAAAAGTAAATATAATTACATTTTTCCCTGTTAACTCCAACATCCATGCATCCATCGCCATCGCTTTCGCTGCTTGTACTGCTGCTACTTTCTACAATTATGATATCTTCGTTTCTCATAAGATTCATTGGTGACTGTTCAGATTTAAGCACTGAATAACTGGATGGAACAGGTACACCAGGCCCCATTGGAGGGCAAGAGCCTTTCCTCATCAGTCCCTTCGCGATATGATTCTGCTCCAGTTGTCTCAAAAACATCTGTCCTGTAAGCATCTCTTGATGGGCACGCTGCTGGATCTCTTGCAGTCTTCTTTTGCGCTCTATTTCAGCTTGCTGAGCAGCCAGAGTCTCACTTTCCAGCTTATCATTCGTAAGAATATCACGGATATTTTTTCGCATGTTTGCTGGGTTTGCCGGAGCCTTTCGCCGACGTTTTTTAACACCTTCACCATCCCCGCTTTCATGTTCGTTCTCTTCTTTCTTATCCTCTTTGTCTTCACCTTTGCAGTTGCTCGAAGATGTTTCAGACTTTACGGTTGCAGCTCCTCCAGACTCTGCACTTGCTTTGGCTTCCGGAATCCGACAATCAGATACCTCATTCCTGGTGTCTGCAGTCGTAGTCTCAACCTTTAGCCACTGTTGCAGCTTCTCAGTGCATTGCTGGTCTGTCGTGTTTCCATTGTGACCTTCTCCTGCCTTGCACAATTTCTCCTCTTCCATTTTCAACCCGTTGTTTGTGAAATCCAACGGCACAGAACTGGAGGGATCCATCTCAGTTTTGTCACATTCGATTTTGAGTCGTTTGGCTGGAGGTATAACTTCTTGTAGTGACGTAGCCACCACATCTTCAATATCAGGAAATCCATGATTGTCTGTAACAGGATTGCCTAAAAGAAATAAAGCAAGCACTGTGAAGTGACTCCTGATTGGTAGCAATTCAATTCTGAATGTACAAATGTCATGCTACTGACCGTCATTTGTCAGTTGTTCTTGCAAACCACTAGAGTCTGCAAGTGCTGCTAAGTCTTCAAATAGACAATCGTCCATTTGTTGATTACACCGAGTGGGTATTTAGAAATAAATATTTTATAAGTTAATATTAATATTAATGTTGATGTTTCTGAAAGAAAAAAATAATAATGATTTAATACTTAAAACACTAATACATGAATTAAATATATAAATTCGTCATGAGTATTTGCCAGAACATGATAATGAACTGTCATCAATGGTTTGACTACAGATAATGATTTCACAGAAAATAAGTAAAACGCTTCAAATATACAAGTAGTCTTTGAAATACCCCATGGGACTTTCAATCACATCTCGCTCAGCAAGAAAGAGCCATCAGCAAAATAAACCAGATTCCATGACCAGATGCTCCAAAACTATTGCACAACAGCAGCTGTGTTCATTTTGAAATACATGACCCCAAAACAAAAACATAGAACCACAAGTAATTTTGAGTATTGTAACGTCTATATTGACATGTTCATGGTTACCTAATTTCCAAATTTAAAAGATTTGTATAAGCCTAGCCTTACACAATACTGCACCTTACAAAATTACATTTATACAGACATTCCAACTCTATAAGAATAAAGCACATCAAAAGACTTGTCTGAACCAGGGCACTGTCAAAATGAAGTGTTCAGAATTTTATGAATTACACTAAATTACACTCATTTTTTTAATGAAAAGATTTTGCTGTGGCCAATATGAATGCACGTGTTTTATCTCCCAGGAATAGGTTACTAATTTTGATACCCAATACCCTGTTGTCACAATTCTTTACAGAATATGCTCCAAAGCCAAGAGTCAGATTCAAGAATAGGCTTTCCAAATGTCCCACGTACAACTATAAGGCTAGATGTAATTTCTTATTAGAATCTGGCTACGAAACTTCATTTTCAAACATAATAGGCACAGTAAGACACCAGTAGTGCAGTACAGAACCTAATTAGGTCAAAGATTTCTGTACGATTAAAGCATCTTGGAAAGGGCAAAATTGCAGCAAAGCCACATTTAAAAGTCGGAATATTTGAATGCAATCACCTGGCTGACTGTGGTAATCTGATAGAGACTTTCAGGACTCTCCAATCAATGGCTAAACGTTCCGTATTTCATTATTTGACTTTGGCACATCTTTTATGATGATGACTAGCACAGTTTTGTGCACCAATTAAACCATCCCCATTTAATCTTTGATCTTAACAATTGTGACCTAGAAACGATGGTAAAAGATGCACCACCCGTCGATGTCCCA
Source organism: Kryphioiulus occultus (assembly GCA_034687865.1). Taxonomy (NCBI): domain Eukaryota; kingdom Metazoa; phylum Arthropoda; class Diplopoda; order Julida; family Julidae; genus Kryphioiulus; species Kryphioiulus occultus. Next base: position 27,332 of record JAQGAF010001717.1, read on the forward strand.
TTTTTTTTTTACTAATATTCGATTCGGAGATGAGTCACCGTTATCAACATCTTCGATATAGCTTAATGAAGAATTCTAGTATTTTTCGATTCCTAGTGAAAATTTGCTTTTGAAAAAGTCGTTCTCAGCTGAGCTCCAAAGCCACCAAACAGAATTTCAACATAGGTGTTCAGTTGTTAGACCGTTCTCTTTGTCCCTGTAAATTGTCACAAATTCCATCCGAGCAAAACAGATATTGGCCAGAATTTCGCCCACTTTCTGGTCACCAGATAAACAAAGCCTATCACGAGCATGTAGTAAAAAGGTCAGCGTTTTTCCTAACGAAATAGATCGTAGAAGAATTGGGCGAAAGTGGTGAATTCGATGGCTGAAAAAAAAAATGGCACACAGAGACCGGCCATTCTATCTGACGGGTAGTGGGGATGGGCAAACAGAATTAAAAGATAAATACCAACGTTAACTGGACTTCTCCGTTAGCAATTTCTTCGTAAAGATGTCACGCCGCATTCCTTTTACGAAATTCAAATCTGCCTTGGCGATCTATGAATAATATAGGCATTTTCTCTAAACGAAGAGCAAACCGCAACCGAGAAAGCAGTCATTTTTGACTCGTTCTTACATAGGGAATTTTTCCCTATCGTCACAATTGGGGCTGCGAATCTATTTAAGCGTCTTTGTCGAGTTCTTTTAAACCGAAATCTTTTATTACCATAAAATATCCCGAAAATTCACGCGACTTAAAATAGCATATTAATACTGAATTTAGAGGACGAAAGATTTCGAGGAAAAATTGAATGCGATGTTGCTCCTATTTTAACTCGCGGTCACACAGCATTGACGTCATTGTCGATCGACAACACAAGCT
>JAQGAF010001718.1:0-28196 GCA_034687865.1 Kryphioiulus occultus
CGAATTTCTCGCCACCGTCTCCTTAATTCGTCTCTCGATTACGCTAAGAAATCAATAAGACGATTGCTGGAAATGTCGCCGAGATAAAGCTAATATATCGGATTCGTTTTCCGTGTATCATAGCCCTGAACGAAGCACTTTTAATTACGGAGTCTCCAGTGGCCCACACCTAACGTCTTTCCTACATGTACAAAGTGAAACGAAGGACTCCGTAAATGACATTACGCAGCTACAGGGTGTGTGGGAAACGACTACGACTTCAACGCATTTCGTGTCACATAGTAGCTAATCTCATCCAGGCATGTGGTCAGTTAATATTTTTTCACATTTTAACGCAATATTTCGGAAATATTTGCGAATTTTAATGAGCCATTACAGCGGTTCTCAAACTAGACCGCGACTAACTTACAGTATTGAGAATACCTTAGGCAATTTTTTTTTTATAAAAATAGGCCATAAATGAAAAAGTTCAGTGCCCTTTCGTCATCCTGATGACATGTGACACCATCGCCTATTCCCACCATGCTAACGAATTAAACTGAATTTTTTCACCAGGGCATTCTTATTTGTTTAAAGTTAATTATAGCTTCGTTAAATTATTCACAAAGAAATAAAAATTGCTACAAATTTGGGGTCATTCAAATGTCATGACCTTTAGAATTTTAGCAATTTTTATTTATTTGTGAATACTTCAAAGATGGAATATATTGTATACCTTAAAACAAATAAGAAGACCCTGGTGAATAAGTCAATCTTCAAGGAAATTACTAAAATTAGCTATAATTATAATTTATTAAATCAAAAGTAAATAAATAAATTCGTGTTAATTCGTTAACAAGACATCAGCATGACGCCATTTTATAAGGCCTTAAGCTTGTTTTTCTAAAAAACGTATACGTGTATAAAGAAATTCGATCAGAAATGGATTTTAAGTGTATTTTCGCGAAAATAAATTTCCACCAAAAATGAATTTGTTAAAGACATTATTATAAATATTAGTATTTAGAAGAATGCATCAGGGAATTTTGGATAAAAAATTACTGAAAAATAAATAAATTTTAGTACGATTTTTTTTATGAAATTAAGGACCCTTGGATGATTCCACTGATTCATGACCTCCATAAATAGTGGGGAATTCCTCAGTAAAAAATTTTAAGCTGGATTCCTTGTGAAATTCATTCAGAGTGAATTGTTCACATCACACTTTTTCACACCATCGCTAAATCGTATAGGAAAACGTCGAAAATACAATTTAAAGCTTTCGTTTTGTGAACTAACGATATATTAATTACCTGCTAATGGTTGTTTTACTTGAAATACAACTGAAATACAACTTTAGTGATTTTACGCCATCTTGAAAGAACGAAATTGAGTTCTTTTTCGCAGAATGAAACGCAATTGCAATTTGGAATCCCGCGTTCCACGGTTGCCATGGTTGCCACGTGCGACGCATCTTCCACGCGCACAGACACGTGACTGCGCTCGACCAATCAGCGTTTCGCGCGTGATAGCGGCAAATTCAAAATCCCCGTAAAAGCAATCACGACTTTTTCGATCACCCTGTACTAGAGCAGGGTGGCGCAAAAAATTGATCGTCATTACTGACCGCGAAAGGACGGCTATAGAGAAGCACTGATCGATTGAAAACAACTCGATTTCGGGGAATTATTAAATAGGTGGCGCTAATGGCGAAATAATTCATACGTGGCTGGTGACCATGGGCACTGCTTCGTGGATGATCCATTCATTAAAGTTAATGACGTTAATGAATTGTAATGGCGGAAAAAGATTAATGGCGCAACCCAATTAGTGGCTAATTTTTGAACAGTTGCCAAGGCGCGTGCGCGGCTAATGGATCCACCCTCGAAAAAACTCGAAAAATCTCATTGGCCAAACGATGGCCAATTTCGTAAGAAATGTTTTTTTTCTGTGTTTGTGATTTTTTTTCCTCGTTTTTTCTTGTTTGTTTTAAAAGAAAATGGAGAAAAATGCTGGAAAACAATTTGCGGGAACCCAGTGGCCCTGGGCAGTTGAGCGGAAAATTAGACGAACATAACAGTATAATAAATAACGGTTTTAGGCCCCAATTAAATCGATTTTATACTGCTGAAAACCACGATCATGGAAAACATCCTTGAATTCGTTGTTGACCAATAAAAGCAACGAGAATTTGCTCTCTTGAGATACTCCTACTAACTGAAGCCTAATTGAAAACAATATAGTATTGTACTTTTCTTTGCAAAATTTATATTGAAAATAAAAAGCAGAAAAAGCAAAGAAAAAAAATTGATAGCGCCTATTAGCATCTACAATGTATATCCTCATCAGGAATATTTTGATATAAATCCCAGAAAGTCATGTCGGTGATGCCAAATGTCTACCAAAAGGTCAACCAAAACCTGAGTTATTTTTAAATAAAACCCGGGTTAATATCCATAATTTGTCACAGGTTGAAAATTTCATTTCATGGCGACGTTTGTTTAAGTTCATTTTTAAAGCAGCTTTTAAGACAAATTTTCCTGAATAGGAAAAAAACATTACATGCCAAATTGGAGATAACAAATTTTCATATGAAAATGTGCTAAAAGATTAGTTTCTTAATTGCCAATTTACCTACACTTCTTCCAAACAATAACTTGCCATCTCTTTAATTTTGTGTTAACCAATAACTACTGCAGCTACTTGAAATGCGTAACTGATATGTTGAATTTCCCTGGCTTTCCCAAAGTAAGTCCATTCTTCCAATTTGTCTGTTTTGAGCTTTGTCGTTTTTTATGTTTTCTGGGTCAAATCTAACCTATGCTAACCAAAGCTAAAACGCAATTTATTGAAATGCCCCTTACCGCCAGACAATCACTGCCAGCCTACGAGCCTATGGGAGAAGCCCACTTTTGCATTGTGTATATGGCTAAGAGGGCAGCAGCAAGGCAAAATGTATAGTACAAGCAAAATTCATTCTAAATTGGAAGGAGACCTGTTGTGATTGTGATCAGCTTCGCACACTTCGATATGGGTCACAAAACTGAACTCTGCAGTGAGCATGAGCAGTACATTGAAGTTGAAAATACAAAAAATAAATATAATCGATAATAAAAAATTCCAGCCAAGTCGATATAAATATGCAAAACACGAAGGCGTACACTCACACCGAGTCGACACAAGTCTGGGCAGATGGCGTTTCCCATCCGAAATTATCGATTAAAATAAATTTTTAAGTGTACATGGTGCCTCGTGAGTCGTGACCCTGCCAGCATGTCGTGAAACAAACATGGGGGAAAAACAAGATGAAAAAAACGAAGAAAGCCAGCTAAATGTATAACCGATATCTCAGTCGAGCATCTTCTGGAAATTATGACCCCAGCCCATTTTTTCTATGAATAAAACATGGAGCCAATATCAGAAGTAAGACAGGAAGATGCGGGTTGAACATCACTCAAAAATTTCATTTCAACCCACGTATGAAAACGCAGGAAATGACGCGAATCACGTAGGGGGTGGGGGTGGGATGGGGTGTTTAGCGGATCTGAGGGAGTGGAGATACAACGTAGGGGTCCATTATAAATATTTATAAATGTACGCAGTTTTTCAATTATTCATTGATGACGATGATGACGATGATGGCCCCCCCCCCCCCATGAAGGCAAAGTGTTGCCAAAACTTCTTCGATGTACATGTAAGCTTATATCATTACCAATTCTTAATGAATGTCTACGGGATTCCCTGCCATTCCTACCAACATTATCATTATTCATCAGAAATGAGAAAAATCTGATGAGTATAGCCTAAGGGAACGTTCAAGTTTTATGTCATCGCGAAAAGAAGTTGTGACGGATGGGACAGGTGTCAAAAATATTTCAAGTTGAGTTGCAATTTGAAATAGGCATATTTTGTATACATTTGGAGCTGGGAATATTGTATATTATATGCAAAATTGGTGTCGGGAGCTGAAAATGTTACATTTTTAACTTTTGAATGAACGTGTCATGTGCCAGCATTCTCCATCATTTTCAATAAAACAACCCGAATGTTGACATCATAATTGAACAGATAATAGCGATGGATTTTATCACATTTTGATTTAAAAATGTTTCTCAGCAGTTGGTTGACCCCCCTCCCCCCCCCTTCCAAGATGATGACACTATTAATCGAACAAAGGTCCAATTTAGCGAGAGTTTTATAAAAAAATAGATTAAGAAATTTGAATTTCAGTCACAAAAACATTTTTCAAGAAGAAAAAACAGAAGAAACACCATTTTTAACAAATTTGAATTGCAGTCACACAAAAGTATTTTTCAAGAAGAAAAGAAAAAGAAAAAAAACTCCATTGGTGAAGTTATTCGCAAGACTGGATGACAAATGGTGGATTTTGAGCCGTTAAGTCATGACATCATCATTGAAAGAAAAAAAATGTGAAATATTGCCAGATTTCTATCCAAAAAGTATGGAGGTTTCTAACACAAAAGCATATTTTCAGACTAAAAAGTTAAGTGAAATTATTTTGCTAGACTGGCAGACAAATGAGATTTATTAGAAAAGAAAAAGCCTTAGGTGAAACTAAGATGGCAAATGATGGATTTTAACCCAAATGTTCATTTTAAAAATGCTGTATAGCATTTGGTTGAACCTCTAAGTGATGACATTGTATCCTAAATGTATTTCGCCAAAGATTGCTTTGTATTTAAAATGTATCACCATGATTGATTTGTATCCTAAATATAACCTTAATATTCACTTTGGTATCCGAATGAATCCATTCTTCACGAATCTTCTCATTATGTAATGATAGAAAAATCACGTTGCCTATTCAATCTTGTTTTGAAATTGAGTCATTCAATGTTTTGAACATTATCAATATCATAAGAAAATTTGATTACTGGTACCTGAAACCATGCCGTGTGGCACGTGTGTTTGCACCCAACTGCTAGTAAGATCACTTCCATATAAAACCAACAAATTATTTGTATCCACTTTGCCCCAAAATAGCTATTTTGTAACCATTTGTATCCAACAATTCAAAATGTATCCAAATTCTCCTTTTACATCCACTGTTAAGATCATTTTGCAGCTGACAGTGTGGGCCATAGGTGGCGTTGCCAACACCCAGCTCCCAGCGCCCCCTAGCGACAATATTGAAGAAATGGTAAAAGTGTTGCGCCTTACCAGATCGATGGTGACGATGAGTTCATAGTGCTTCTGCTGCTGCTGACCTTTCTTGTTATACTTCTTGACCTGCTGCTGTTGCCCTCCTTGTTGCTGGTTGTTGTTCTTAGGTGGTGCTTTCTGCGCTGCTCCTTTTTGCACTGCTTTCTGTTGCGGTTTCTGTTGCTGTTTCAGCTGTTGCTTGGACTGGCTCTTAGGGGGCGCTTTCTGACCCGCCTTTTGCGCCGCCTGGATCTTCAGTCCAGAAGCACTTTTTGGAAGGTCGACCGGGGTCTTACTCCGAGCCTGAAACGCAACCATAACGTAAGAACATTAGCAATTAATTCAACAATTAGCATACAATTAGACACCCCATCACCAGTGTTTAACTACTGCGTCTAAGCTTATAATGGCTTAATACTTTGCGCGCACCTTGTATAGTCCACTCTCAAATTCGCTTTGTGAAGTTCCTGAAGTGGCATATACTGGCGAAATCAAAAGCGGGTCTTTTAAGGACCATCGCGAAAGATGTTTATGCTCGTTCAGTATTATGCGAGGCTATAAATTTTATAATTATGCAAATTATGCAATAACACGTTGCATAAGTCAGTTCAAGTAACACACCCGGATTTTAACGCATATGGTCTATGTGTAGAAGGTGAGCAGAATGTGGCATCATCATTACAAAAATTAATTTTAGAAAAAGTCTGGTTCAACATTTGGTATTGTAATTCTAGCAGTTTTGAGAGAAAATATTTTTTTGTAATCACATGGCAACCACTAATTTCTCAAAACGAAATTCCATGAGTTTTAAAAGGTTTCCAGGGTCATATTACAATTTTACCAGGTTCCAGGTTGGTAGTCACCTCGAAAAACTAACAGTAAGTCTGCTGCCCCCTGATTATCTGCAAACACTACGTGCTTAAGTGTATTGCTAGATTGCCAGCATCAATGGCCCGCATTGCTGGGGCTGTCCACATTGAAAAATAAATTCCAGGTTTCAATTCACAATTCCCTGATTTTCCTAGGTTTTCCAGGTTGAATATAAAATTCCTTGAGCTTTACAGGTTTTCCAGGTTGGTAGTCATCTTGAAAAACTTACTGTACAGTCTGCTGTCTCTGATTATCTGCAAACACTACAGTCTTAGGTGTATTGCAAGATTGTCATCATCAGGAGCCCGCATTGATGGGGCTGTCCACATTGACAAATTCCAGATTTCAATTCAAATTTCACTGAATGGTCCAGGTTTTCCAGGGTGAATGAAAAATTTCCTGAGCTTTCCAGGTTGGAAGTCACCTTGAAAAACGCACAGCAGTCTGCTGTCTCCGATTATCTGCAAACACTAAGAGCTTAAGTGTATTGCTTTATTGCCAATTTCAGGTTTCAATTCAAAATTTCCTGAGTTTTCAAGTTTTACAGGTTAAATATAAAATACCCCGAGTTTTTCAGGTTTTCTAGGTTGAATATAAAATTCCCCTAGGTTTTCATGTTAGCCTGCGTGAGTCTAAATGCCCATTTATTTCGTCTATCCAATGTTTCGCCAGATTTTTTTCATCTAATTACCCGATTTGCCAGCTTCAGTTCGGTATCTGACAAAAGCATACTGCGTGAAAAAAGCGATAAATCGCAACCAGGAGAATAAGTTAACCCTTTACTTTCAAGGCCTTGCTTATTTTTTTAATATTTTTTTCTCTATTCATACCAGCCCCATGAAGTATGCCCATTGCTGGGGCATTTCATGCCTTAATAACCGCGCATAAAATCCCTCCGATGACTTCTCTCTCAAAAGTGATTACTGCGAGGGGTGGGGGGGGGGGTGAAACGGGGGTGGATTTATTTCCCCAGCTGCGTTTTATGTTGGCGGATTAAACGGCGTTACAACAAAGTCAAAAAGTCGGCTATTTGGGTGGGCGAAATTTCGTAATATTTAATATTATTTCGCATTTGCGAGCCTGACGTGGTGGGAGAAAACTTGATTTCGTCTTACCGCCCCAAGCCTTTATTTAGGCAAGAGAGAAAAAGAGTAAAAAACGAAAACCGATATTATTATAATGGGTGATACGAAAGCATTAACGCCGACTTATAAGAAAATTCAATTTGCCTTCAGACGGCAACGACGCTCACAAAATAAAATTAAAAACTGTGTTTCTTTAATGAGAACCTGACGAAACCTCAGCCTTTCTTCTGGACCCCCAAGGGATTATCCAACCCCACCCCTGCCCACCTTCACCCCCACAAAAACTCGATTAATTAATTTAAAAGCCTTACTCGATTAATGCTTAATTCGCATCAGCGCCAAAGCTTCCGATAAACGTCGTTAGATGGCGCTGCCAGTGAATGGGGTCAGAAACACGCGAAAAACCCCATAAATTAGTTGTTTAAATTTCTAATTTTTGAAATAAAACTTGTATGACGAGAAAGATACTAGTACTTGCAGTACTTAATTTGACATGCGCAATTATATTTTTAGCAAATCACTCCTTTGTCCGGAAACATTGAAAAATTAATTATGTCATCACAAAATCTTGAATTTCAGCCTTCTTCCCTTTAAATATTCGTACTACCACATACAGGTACTTCATGAATTTTGTGCTAATAATGTGCACATATTAAACTATTAAAGTATTAAACTATATCAGCATTTATTTTGAATCATTGACTGAAAAAATGCTGCAAAATGTAGCATAAAAACTCCTTTGAGTCAGTATACATGTATGTCACCTTTAACACTCCCACAAGTGAACACATCATCATTGACTCAAAAAAAATAGAATTGAGGGAAATTTGTCAAAATGTTATACAAAAGCACAATGTTAGACAAATGTTTATTACTTTTCATTCAATGACATCAACGACCGAAAGACACCCTGTAGATGGTGTTTTTCAACCCGAATTTTTATTAATTAAAGAAAATGATGTCAACATATTTGTTTTCAAATCCCAATTGGTTGGTTGACCACAACCACCACATTCCTTTTACCACGATGTTTTTAACCCAAATTTTTATTAAAGAAAATGATGTCATCATCATTCCCTGACTTTCCCTCATTTATTATTTGGACAACGAATTGACGTACATGTACAATTTGGCCAACAAGGCTAAAATGGTCTCACACAGCACTAGAAAGTCCCAAAACAAGTTCAATTCAATTCAGCTTAATTCAACTCAGTACATAACTACGTGAATATCGTGTGATTGGGGTGTTATCAATCAACCCAAATTATTTGTTGTCTGCATTTGTCCCATGAAGAATGTTTTCCAACTCTATAATAACAATTTCCAGGGGCCACCCTGTACAGATCCCTTCGTTTTCTTGAAACAAAATCCTAAAGGCGAAAATACATCAACTGGCATAGTTTTTTCAGGGCCCAACTAAAGGTGAGGACCCACTCAGCACCCAGCAGCTGTCGTTTTCATTTTGGCATTCGTGTCACGTGACCGAGATTGGGTGAAAAATCCGAAAACAAAAGCGAAAACTCGATTAATTTCATTCATTATTTATGTCCGAAGGTTCAACTGTCTGTTTCGTGTTTCAGGGAATTTCCTACGAAACTGAATCAGTACCCCCCCACGTCCTCACCCACTAAAAAAACGACCCTACACCCCATCGATAAGCTTGCCAACGTGATAAAGCCACTCCATAATTCATCAGTCAAAACTTAATTCCAACCGAAAGGAAACATGATCGAATTATAATAATGCTTTTTTTTTCGTAGATGTACAACAACTGATATGGATGCGAGCGAAAAAAGTACAAAAAAACTAAAAAAAGTGAAAAAAATGTGGAATAAGCTAGGAAAAAATTCCTGAAAATTTACGTTGAAACTGAGTGGTTTTTTGGCGAAGGGAGGGTAGGGGTAAATAATTTTGCGATACAGTTGGGCCCCAATTGATTTTGGCAGAAAATGCAAACAGCGTCATCCGACCCGAAATTTCCGATATGAAATTCAATCCGAATTACGATGTTCACAAAAAATCGCATTGCAAATTGCGATTTGATATCAGCTTAGACACAAAAAATGCACTTAGGCGAATAACGCCTTTTTCAAGAAAGAGGATTGGGATAATGGCTGGACTGTCTAGTCTGCTCTCATTTCCAGAAAACCGGCATTAATTTTCGAGTAAATGTTAAAAAACCCCGATGAAAATGGCTTTTCAGGATCATTAGACAGACATATTCAAACAAGGACGAATTTATCAACGAAAACTGTCATTTCTGAAAAATTTCAAACATCAAATCATCCATGGTTGAGTCATGACATGACTCAAAGCATGGTGGATGGTTAATATAAAAATTTCCTAAGTTTTCCAGGTTTTCCAATTTCCCCAAGTTCAAAAATACATCTGTTAGGATAAAATATGTGCTACAATTGTATTAAAAACAAGATTTAGTAATCATAATAAGGAAACGCCATAGGCGAAATGTTTTGAAAAACTATCTCAAGGCTCGATCAACATTAATGCACTTTTTAGACCATTTGAGAATTTCACACATATTAACATTGACAGCTATTACCTCCATAGACGAAACTAATGCAAAATTACGGTGTAATCTCTCGTAAACGGTTTCCAGAAATGTTAATAACAGGCAATACTGAGGGCAATTTAATTTTTTTAAAAACTAAATCAGCAATAATGCATAATGTGAGATTAATTTAGGAGCGCAGCAAGCGGGCAAAATTTTTAGAAAAACTTAATCACAAATGTTGAATTTTAGAGAAATGGTAGAATTGGTTATCGAGACAATCATTTTTGTGCCGATTTCTCCGAATTCAAACGAAAAAGCACGAAATACCATTTTGATATTGAAAAATTTTACGTTTAAGTTCAAAATTCCATGAGTTTTTCAGGTCGAATATAAAGATTCCCGGAGGTCTCCAGGTTTTCCAGGTCGAATATAAAAATTCCCTGATGTTTCCAGGTTTACCAGGTTGGTGGTAACCATGCCCTTACAGACAAATAATTTCAAACTGGCATACGAGTGTATTTTATGATGGTTTGTTACTAGAAAACTTAGAAAATAGCAAAAACGAAAGCGCATACACTTTAAGACAAAGTACTTTAGCGTAAAATCTACTTGAGGGGTGAGGGGATTGATCTAAGGAAGCGATTTTCCAGCTCATTGAAAAATTAATCAGAGGTCCTTGTTCAAAAATGAGCTGTTTTCATTCACCCCGCAAATATCCTGCAGCAGATTTTAATTTTCTTTCTGGTTCCCCATCTTATAAGCTTAATTAAATTACTTAATGAAATCGAACACGAGCGAATCCAGAGGCCATTCACCCAAAAATTGCTCGAAAAAGCTGGTAAAAAAGGAGCCAACAACGTGCTAGGTGAACGGGCATGTAACATTAATTATTTCTGGCCAATAAAAGCAGATTAGTACTCAAAATGAAACATGTCAGAAGAACGCCTACATGTGCATGCGAAACATTAGCGAAAATTAAACTTTTGCTGGTAGTGTTGAACTCCTGTTAATACACAATGTAGTTTTTCCATGCCATATTGTTCAAAGGTCAACAGATGACCTCATTGTCCAAAATTAACCAGATTTTGGTCAAACTTGCATTTTCAAGCATGAATTGCTTCTACGTTGACTTTTTATTTCTTTGGTCAAACAATGACTAATTCGTGAAATTGAAATGTTCTTAATTTTCCAGGATCTTATATCTTATTCGAATTTCTCCAGGTTCAAAAATATTATGGTAAAATGTATGCCACAGTTCTTTTAAAAACAATATTTAGAAATAATAAGTAGGAAATGTTCTAGGCGAAATGTTTTGAAAAACTATCTCAAATGGTAGGTTTTACTCAACATTGTCAAACAATCATATCCCAATTATGGATTTTACGAATATTTCTTTGAATATACTTAAAAACGAAAAAACATTTTTCTCGACATGATTTTTTTTGGAAATAATAATAATAACAATATACATCTTTGAGGAATTTTATCTTTATAAAAGCTAGATCACCATTACAGTTGGAGTCAACGAAATGCAGCCATCATTTTATAAATAAATTTGGGTTACATTTTTATTAAAAAATTGTCATCTTGGTTTTTGTTCACCAATATATGTATTAACCAAACTAACTTATGCAAAATGCATTATTGACTCGCTTGAATTCACCTGGCTTTGTCAAAGTAATCCATTATTTCTGACTTTCCCATGACATTTGTATTATTTTTTATACATTGATAAATACATTATTAATTTCTTCCACGAAATTGCTTATTTTCTTTGAGTTTTAAACCAATAACTAGCTATGTAAAATGTGTTACTGGTGTTGAGTTCCCCAGACTTTCTCAAAAGTAAATCCATTTTTCCTGACTTTTCCATGCCTTTCAATTTCCCTGACAATTCCATGTGTTCCAGATCTGAAGGACTGAATAAAAATGTTTAAAATGATGATTGCAATTGGTTGATCCACTCCTTCCATTATGGGTCATCATTTTACCCCACCCCCACAAGATGATGACGTAATACTTGGACGTCCCCAAATGAAATTAGTCGAATCACATTGCCTCGAACTATACAAATATGAATACATATCACATTATTGATATCTAACCAAGTACAGGGTGAAGCTAAAATGCTGTGCCCATGCCCTCTGACCTTTCAACGCTTAACGAAGTTTACGAAAGCATGAGCATCAAGCCAGACGGTTGTATTGGATTCTCCTAATGATGGACTATTTCATCCTCTTATCTTCACCCAATGACAACAAGATTAAGGGAGGGGTGAGGGATGGGAATTAGGGGGAGGGGGTGGCCAGCGAATCGATTAAATTACATTAAGCATGGACAAAATTCCACACTTAAGTAAAGATCTGTGCCAGAAATTGAAACAGACACCGAACACGGGCCAATTTGGCAGAAAACAAAAAGGCTTTCTATTAATTACTATAACGAAAATCGTTGCCATGGCACCAAATCGCCAGAGGAACATTGGGGCAAGCATGCCAAATTTCCCTCCAAAATTAAATCATAGCATGGTTCATACCAAACATTTGCCACTCGATTTCCTTGACTTTCCCCTACCAAATCTGATAAATTTCCCTGACTTATCAAAACAAGTCACATGTAATTAAAATTAACTTTATATGCAAAACTACAATTAACTATATTTTTTATATTTTTCTGTCAGGATGACTTTCCGAATCTTCAATTGAATTTCCCTGACTTGTCCAGGTTTTACAGACACTTTTTGGATAATTTCCCGACAATTTCAAGAAACAATTTTTACAGATTTGATAGGAGCAAATATACCATTTTTTATTTTGTGAATCAATGAAAAGGTAAAAATTGCATGATCCTGTTGTAAATTTCATGACTTTTCCTTAACTACCATGAGTTGAATCTCATTTCATGACTCTTCCATGGCTTCTATGACTTCCATGACCTGAATCTTATTTCACGACTTTTCCATGGCTTCAATGGCTTCCATGACCGATAGACACCCTGCTTAAGATTCGTATTTGTCCACCATTTTGAACTTAACAATTTTGAACTGAATCCAAAATTGGAGCAGCAACAGAAAACGTCATCCTGAATGTCATTACGTTTCAAGTTGATTTCCAAGTTAGATTTGGCTCAATAGGTTGAAGAGTCGTAGCCATTACGAAAATCCGATGGTAGACCCCTCCCACCAGCCTCTCTCTCTCTCTCTCTCTCTCTCTCGACCTGTCCAGGACTACGAATGGTCGCCACGTGCCCATTATTCACGAGCCCAATCCGAGTCGTCTTCAAGACGGTCTTGACCCTTAAGCCGAGGTGATTTTGAGTGAAAGTCGAGACTAAACTGAATCCGGCTATAAATTTGCAGCTCCGTAGACAACCGCAGTTCAATTTCATCTCAAGTTCAAATCAATATCACGCCCTGAACAGAACAGAAGAGAGAAGAGAAAAAAGGCAGTCTTGTCGTGAAAAAATGGGAAAAAACATGGGGAATGGGAGAAAACTGTGACAGTCAGTAAGTGAATACCATGAGGTAGGGGGGTGTAGTCCCTCAACCCAATTGAGTTCCAAATAAGGTATTATTATATTAATAATAATTATCATTGACCCAACAAATTTTCGAAATTGAATTACAGTGTATTCTGAGGGATGATTGAAAAATTCTCAGTTCAGTCGAGGCATTGGGATAAACATTCAACGATATAGGTTAGTTAGCTAAGGGGAAAATTTAACGTGTGAGAAGTAAATTGATTGCAAATTCCAGTAACACGTTTTGCAAGGTTTTATCCTAAACAGTAAAGTTGCAAATTCAATCAGCCATGCGTAACGTATGGTGCACCTCTACACACACATGGCTCATCAACTACTCAATAAGACCGGGTTGAGCCTGCCATACTCCTCAACTCCTCACTACACTCATGCCTCAATATTCCAATCCTCACCCATTTTTGAGGATTGATAATGAAATGTTTATGAAACAGAATTATAATCAATTATTCATCACTCACACTTTACTCCTCATGGTTAGGATTATTAGCAGACGACAACACTTTAATCTGCCACTCCTCACGCCTCAAAACACTAATGAAATAGGACCCTAACCAGGTTTCTACCCTTAAATTCATCAAGCACTTCTTCATCAATTCATCAATTCTTCACACAGCTAAAGTTTTATGAAATAGGGCCCTTGTCTCATGTTGCGCTTGCTAAATCTACATAAGTGTGAGTTTAAGGCACAAAAAGAATTCATCCGAAATAACGTTTATTTTTATGTTATTAGCAATCTTAACCCAACCATTATTTTCTTTCATATACCAGCCTTTGCAACTACACTCCTCAATTCTTCAACTTCTTATCACCATCTACCTAAGTTATGGCGACTTTTGGAGCACCCCGCTGACACCCTGCATGCAAATTCAATTTCTGCTATTTTTTTCGTTGAACAAAACGTGGTAGAAACGCCAAAAGTGAGGAGTCGATCCGTTCGACCATAGGCAGATCAACGCACCGATTGATGGTTGCCATGGCAACGGACGCCTCTGTCCACCCTGGGTCCCTCAGCTAAAATGGTCACTTAGTGGAATGCGCGTTGGCAGTCGCCATCCACGTTGATAAATGGGGTCATTTTGCATACACAAAACAAACGAAAATCTCCTTATACCATCGCATCGTTTTCTTTTTTCGGTCATCGATTGCTTCTCGAGTGCTTTTCACCAGAAAAAAACAAAAAAAACCTCAGTTGGACACTACGGTAGAGCTGGAAGAATATTTCTGAGCAAGGGCCAAGTTGCATAAAAATTACATCAGAATCTGATGGAGATTGGTCTATTGGAAAAGTATGTTTAACACCTTCCCAAGTGATGAGTTAACTTATTTGACAAAAATTTGAGTTTAACATCATTTGACATCCAGGTTGTAAGAAATAGTCTATGGAGTTTATATTGAACATGTGCACGTGATTCTGATAACAAATTACATCAAAAATTACACCAGAAATTGATGGAAATTAGTGTGCTGGAAAATATGTTTAAAACCTTGCGTGTATACATTTCAAACAAAAAACAAACTCACGTTTATTGATATATAAATGTACGATTGCATGAATATAAATGTAACTGAAAATATGATGTAACGATATAATTTCAGACAAACAATTCGATTTAAAATAAGACACGTTTTTACAATGCATTTTGAGAATAAATTCTCTCCATGGGATAATTTTAACCAAACACTAACGCAGCTCTAAAAAAGCGAGTAATTAGGTAACTAATACATTTTCAGATACATTTTTTTGTGATGACAAATAGCGTTTCTACCAATTTATTTATTTATTGTTAAGATAAGTAATTTAATTGTAATAGATTAGATGTATTTCTTAAGTAGGCTTATGCATTAAATTAGGTGATATTCACATGAATGAATTCCTTATACAATTGTTTACATTGGGGATTTTGCTTGTAACGACATGACTAGGCAATAGTTACAAATTGTGAAAGTCCACATGTAATGGTCATTGCGTTTGCCGGACACTATACGCTATGTACAAGTGTGTTCGAACGTTGATTGAAGCTAGGAGCACTTCCTGCATTAGTTACGAAAACGTCAAAAAGGTCATCTGACTTCATTAAACGAACAACGAAGCTCATTACCATTCTGGGTTAAAAAAAAAAAAAACTTCGAATCCTCCAGGATTAATCGTTGATTAAAAAAACAAAATATTATTCTAATTATGCGGAAATGCAAAACAGAATGAGGACTAGACAAAGGGCAGAAGGACATTTGAGTTTTGATATAGGACTCGACCACACCAGCCGATGTTGACCTTAAGGCCACCGCGAGAAATGACCACTGGTCATCGCCGCAATCCTCAAAAGGCATTTAGCAGCGCTGCGCCTACCCTCATTAATCTCACCAGTCATATGGCACACGACGAGCTGAAACTGGACAATGATAATACAAGCTGACCAGTTCGAAACGAAGAAAAGGTCAGTCTAAGACTTCTACATATCAGATCGAAATTCAAGCTGCTGTCCCTGGATGCCACAGAGGCGGACAACCTTGTATTGCATCAATATAGTGCTGGAAGCTACCCATTTCATTTTGCAATTTGCAAATTATTTTGCGAATTGCAAAAGTCTTATACTAAAAGACTTTAGAATATATAAAAATTAATTTTTAAATACATTTGTAAAAATTAATTTTAGGAATGATATGGTAGACTGCTTTTTGTTTAATTTCACTTATGAAGAATTAAGCGAACAATAAGGCTTCCAGAAACGAGCCCATAAAACAACAGAAAAGCATAATCATCCCACTAAGCCCAAAGAAGGCAGTCTATCACGGTGCAATTATTTTTTCAAGTAGAATCTGACGAGAAAAAAATCGTTTCCCTTTTCGCCATTCCGTTAATTAAGTGATAAACACCATCGCAGTAATTACTTTCTGGTGAAACTGAGAATCACCAGCATAAATTTGTGAGTAATCACAAATGTGGTGACAGCGGTTTATTACAGAAAAAGTATGTGAATTGGCTATAAAAAACTATCATAGTAGGCCTAGTAGAACAAAATTGGGGGAGAAAATTGGGAACCAAAATGGATCTGAAGTTGATATGGAGAATTGTTGTTAAACATCAAAATAAATATCGATATATATCGTACTGTGATATTAAACCGCACCTATCTGATTGGGGGTCGTGCATCAACAACGTCCAAGATTTGAGGAGGGTGGGGTTTTTTAGAAAAATCGGTTAAATCACAAAAATATCTAGTGTTTCCATTATTTTGTCCAACCCTGTATATAGTAGGACATGATTTTAGCGTTAACCACTACTTGTGCCGAATGTCCTTGAGTTTTTCAAAGTAAATCCATATTCCCTGACTTTCCCAGTTTTTAAAATTTTTTTCATCACATACTAAGAATTGAAAATGCGAAAAGGAAATGAAAGGAATGCTATATTTATTATTGCTATAAATAACCAGGATATAGAATACCAAATTTCATTAGGAAACTGCAAATTCAGATTACATTTTTGCAAATTGACAATTTCCATATTAATTTTTGCCACAGAATTTCCCTGACTTTTTCAAAATAAATCCATATTCCCTAACTTTCCCGGGTTTTAAATTTTTCCTCACATAATAACAATTGAAAATGCGAAAATAGGGTATATGTCAATGGAAAGAATGCTACATATATCGTTGTTATACATAAACAGGAGGTAGAACACTAACATTCATTAGGGAACCGCAAATTTAAATTATATTCAGTATGTATATATTTTTTTTAAATTGACAATTTCATTATTAATTTCTACAACAGAATTGCTTTGCTCGTTATCTCTTGATTTCCATGTTACCCAACAGATACATGTATGCAAAATGCACTACTTGTACTGAATTTCCCTGACCTTTTCCTGACCTATTGCCCCACTTTCCCAGGTTTTAAAATATTTTCCTGACCAAACTAACCTTTGAAAATGCGAAAATATGGTTAACGTCAATGAAAATAATGCTATTTTTATTGCTGTTATAAATAAACAGGATACAAAACAAACTTTCATTAGGAAACGCCAAATTTAGATTACATATTTTAAAATTGGCAATTTCCTTAGTAATTTCTTCCACAGAATTGCTTTTGCTCGTTATCGTTTGATTATTGTTTTGACCAACATATACACGTGTGTAGAATCTATTACCCAAGCTGAATTTCGCTGCCTTTTCCAGGTTTTTTTCAAATTTCCCGATATTTTCGGACTTTTTCAAATTTCCTGACATTTTACAGGTTTTTCAGGCTTGGGGAATCCCGTTACAGGTCGTTAGCATTCGTGTCGTGGCATTTCAACTCAGTTGGTCAGTGAGTGTCCGAGCAATTGCGCCCACCCTTTGCGGGTGCTTCTAACTGTACCGTTTTGGGAAGAGGGATTGCAGCGTCAGCACGACGTTTAAGAATGTTGTCTGAGGAGACTGAGTGTAGATACGAGGCCATTGAAGGGGTAACAAATCGATATTGGGCTGCGTTATGGTAAAGGTAGGGGTGGGGTGAGATTGGGATTGGGGGTGAAGTTGGATATATGGCAGGCAGGCAGAAATTGTGACTGGCAAAATGAATCGTTAGCAGCTTGCGGGGGTGCTCGAGGGGTGGGTGTCTAGGTGGAGACTCTGGGTCACAGATGAGAATGAACAGATTTCGTTGGAAAAAAAATCCAGTCATTGAAAAAGGTGAGTGGAAAACTCGTAAACATCGTAAAACTATCTCGTACACGCTATCGAGGTAACCCCATTGACGAAGTGTCAACTTCATTGACTTTCCCATGTTTTAAAGCAAATTTCCTTGACCACCCTGACCAATGAAAATGCGAACATGCTGAAGTGTAGGGAATGCTATACTCATTGACAGTTATAAATGAACAAGAGTGAACAAATTTTTACAAGGAAACAGCTAGTAAATTTTGAATTTTTTAAACGTTGACAATTTCTTAATCAATTAATTTTTGTAACACAGATTGCTCGCCATCTCTGGATTTTTGGTTGAAATCTGTGCTAATCAATAACAATGTGAAATGCAATATTGATTCGTTGAATTTCCCTGGATTTTTCAAAGTAAATCCATTTTCTATGAGTGTTCAAAGAATTTCAAATTTCCCTGACTGTTCCAAGAATTTCAAATTTCCCTGACTGTTCCAAGAATTTCAAATTTCCCTGACTGTTCCAAGAATTTCAAATTTGCCTGACTGTTCCAAGAATTTCAAATTTGCCTGATTGTTCCAAGAATTTCAAATTTCCTGACTGCTCCAATAATTTCAAATTTCCCTGACTGTTCCAAAAATTTCAAATTTCCCTGACTCGTCCAAGAATTTCAAATTTCCTGACTGATCCAAGAATTTCAAATTTCCTGACTGTTCCAAGTATTTTCGGGAGTGTCTTCCCGGACTCCCTACCACTTTCAACAAAAAAAGTCATTATTGCGAATGGCGAAATTGATAATCAGGCCAATCATTTCTGTACTGATTAATCACATTTCTGACCGGTGTATTCATTCGCAGCAACAACAAAGTCCACAGCAACAACAACGACAGTACCTTCAGGATTTTCACCGTTTCAGGTGCGCATGATTTACGAGCACACGCAGCAATTTCAAAAAGTAATTTTAGTTAGTCAGTCAGTCAGTCAGTCAGTCACTCACGCCACGCTGCGCATTATTGGCAGCCATTTTTGAGGATGAAACGGAAACGCGTTTTGGTGCAACGTCCTCGTTGATTGAACTCCCTGCTGGCAAATGCCTAATGATCGTTATGTTTATTATTATTATTTTAAGGACGACGATGGAGCGACTACGTGACTATTTGCGAGTAGCATTTTTTCGTGCCAACGTAGAGAGAGATACATGTACATGTAGAGCCTTTGAATTTGTTTTCCTAGCGATTGATCTAAACTGTAATAAATTAGGTACTTTTGGGCGTTGCCCCATCCCACGCCCATGCAAAAATCACCGTTTGGATTAGCCTACATCCAATTGCTTTTAATGCCCAAATTAGGCCTCGTTTCTTATCTTTCCTAGGTCCCACGCCAAATTACTTTGTTTATCCAAGATTTTTATAGGTGAAAACGACTGCTCTTAACTCATAAGCCTCCTATTTTATGAAACAAAAACATCTTTACAAGCTCGTCTTACTCCTTAACATCTACAGTTTTAAAATCAAATTTTAAAAACAAGTTTTTCTGACCGCCCAGACCCTGCAAATGCAAAAACATGATATACAGTATGCCACTAAGGAATGCAGGTATGCCAACGCTTATCAGGGGATAGAAGAAAACATTCATTAGAAAACAAAAAATTTAACTTAGCATTAGATTTCCATGACTTATCCAGTTTTTTTTAAAATTAATCCTGACCATGAATTTAAAAAGTCAAAATATGAAATATGCTACTTTATAAAGAATGCAGTATTCAGGATGTATCACCTATTAAATATAAACAGCTACGCGACATAAAAAAACTTAATAAGGCAACAGTCCATTTATTAAATTTAGATCAGCTTTTTTAAATTGATAATTTCGTTTTACTAATTCCTTCCTTACATGATTTCAAAGGGAAACTCCTGACTTCTGTGATAAATAATAATTAGCTATATGTCAAACTAAATGAAATAATATTTACATATCGAATTTCCATGACTAATTCATGTCTTCCCCTTGGGGACCCTTGTATAATTCCTTTTCATGATGATAAAGTCAACAATTGCGTATTATAAACCCAAATGAATAATAATAACACCAAACATTCCAATGTTTCAACATTTATATTTTAGAATAAACAACCATAAAAATAAATCAGAATACAATTTGGCCTACTTTTGCTTTCACTGATTATGTTTCTGTTGTTTGAACGTTAATTGTTCATGCGCTTGACAAATTTAATATTTTAAAGCCTAAATGTATTACTAAAATTGTCATTCCCAACGCCCAATTTTCATTTTAAAATATTTTTTATTTCAATAAAATGCCCGCTGCTTGGCAACGCATTATGTTACCACAATTTAAAATTATTTTAAACAACATGAAGCATGAAATGTGAATTTTTTCTCGTTCTTTCGATATAAATTTTGAGTTATTTCCAGGTGAACTCACTAAGAAATACAGTGAAAAAATGTAAAACATCATCTCTAGTCGAACGGGTTATTTAATATGAGACCAATAACTTTCACTGAAATGTTTGTTAAAATTATCGTCCAAATACCATCATGAAAGTAATGCAAATTTGGTTGAATAGTTTGCTTGCACATACATATACGTAATAAAATAAAATTCACACCTACATAACCATAAAGTGAAATGAACAGTAGCATCAGACAGTGCCTCAAGCATTCTCCAAGAATTGAATAACAGTCAGAAAACGAGGTATAAGAAATTAATAACCCGTTTTCCGATCCATGTATTTATCCATATTTGCTCTGAACCAAATAATAGCCTGCAGCTCGCAGGTCTGCCAAATTATTTATTTGATATCCATCGAAAAAAAATGATCATGTATTCGGAAAACGCCCAATATGATGAATATGAGAATGTCAAGCAATATTGCATGCTTCATTTCGATCTACTGCACAGACTCCACTATACATTTTATATTAAATTTCCTCAAAAATTACCAGCTTCAAATTTTCCACTAGGACTTATCCAATTTTTACTAAAAAACTTTGTCTATGAATCCTAAGCTTATTTGCATTTTACCTTGTTTTTAAAAAAAAGTTCGATAGAGAATCTTGATCTAATTTAGCACATGTCGAACCAGACTATATTCATTAAGTACTGCTCAATTAACCTAATGACCATATTTAATCAGACAGTATATTTTTTCACCCACATTTCCATCTTATCTAGCACACTAACTCTGATTTCGCACAAACCTGATCTAATAAACATGTCTGTTAGATCCGATAGTACATTATTTATTATCAATACTAGCTGAAATACAGTGTCATTCTCTAATATATTAGTACGTTTTGATTCGATTTAGAAAGTTTTCTGGCAATAAGCTATGATGTGAATCAACACTACACTGGGCCTAAAATCCGGTTAGATGTCCACATGGCTATCAATTCCCAAAAACCAGACAAATTTCGAGCAATTTCCCAGAGGTCCTAAAATAGTCTCCAGGCATGTTCTGTTGCTTGCTAATCCAAGGTGTAAACAACGTTAGAACAGATTGCTATACATTAAAATATGTCTATTTCATACTCTAATTATGGCTCAAATTTCCATTTGAAATTCAAAGGCTTTCCCCAGAGATGGTTAACTAAAAAATCAAGGGATGACAATTACTTTTGTGGAAGAAAATAATGGAATTCTCAATTTTAAAAGAAAAACTAATCTAAATTTGCTGTCTCCTTATACAACAAATTTCCCTGACAATTCCAGGTTTTCCAGGGATAGTCTCAAATTCACTTGGATGACGCTTGGATGACACTTGGATTAAACTTTCCTGGCTTTCCCAGGTTTTAAAAACAAATTTCCCAGACCACCCTGACCACTAGATACAGTACAAGCATATGACATATGCCAATGTTAAGGGTTTTATTGCTTATTTTAAATAATCAGGAGATATATCACAAAATTTCATAAGGAAACAGCAAATTTAGATTAACTTTTTAAATTGATAATTTCGTCATACATTTTTCGCGCATTTTTTATTTTTTTGTGTTAACAAAAAAAAAGTATTATTGACTTGTTGAAGTTCCCTAACGTTTTCAAAGTAAATCAATTTTCCCTGACTTTTCCAGGTGTTTCAACTTATTTTTCCAATTTCCTTGACTGTTCCAGGTTTTCCAGGCTGGGGGAACCGTGATACAGCTGTTTTTATAACATCAAATCAGTTTTAATTTTCCAATATTGTTATCTTTCTCAAACATCGAAATCCCCACTTATCCCCTAAATCCCAAATCATTATTATTATAATTAAAGAAACCCTATCAAATTTCGTGTTATCCAATTTCAAAAAGTACGACAAGAAATGAAATTTTGCACATTTTTAGTCGCCAAATGGCGACACAATTCGTTCCACTTCTAATTGAAAATCCATCTCGTTCTTGCCCATTGTCCACCCAGTGGTCAAGTGCACAACACGACCAGCGATTGAGTTAGGGCCCACGCAAAACCGCAGCCACTTTTGCATAACGTCCCTAACAGCTGGTCCGCCAGCTCAGATGGCCAGTTAGGACTTGACCACAGCTTCTAATTCTCTAGAATGGATCGATCGATGGCAGCGCCACCAGTGGCCAATTTGGTCATTTTGTCAGTCACGAAGATCCCCATTGGAAACAGTCCATTTTAATGCAGTTCGACAGACCCTGAAACGTCGAAATGACGAACGGTCAAAACGAAGTCATACGTCGCATGACTAACTAGCTCCTTAATCAAGGATGCAATCACTTAATAGAGGGGTCAAGCCCTGCTTGTCCAAACGTAAATTTTGCTCATTTCAGGAATCCAGGTTGAAAAGCGAACAATAGCCAAGGGTCATCCACTGAATCGTACTCGGAATTTATGAAAACGAAATCCAGGGGCATGTTCTAATTTTTTCAGGCTTAATAAACAAATTTTAACGATTAATCGTGTGCCACAATTCAAATGAATTTCCTTGAGTTTTCCAGGATTTCCAGGGTAATATTCAAATTTTTCCAGACTCAAACACATTCTAACAACTAATCGAGTGCCTCAGTACATCACCAATAATACAGTTCTGGGTCATTTTGAAAATTTCAGAAATATTAACATTGGCAGATATGTTAATAAAAAATTACCAGAAATACAGTTGGAATAACCTCGAAAACGTTTTCCAAAAATATTAATAACGAAGGCAAAATTGACGGCAATTTTAATTTTTTTTAATTAATATTTTTTAAACTAAATCACTAAAATGCTTAAACTAAGATAATTTAGTAGGGCCTCATGCAAAATTTTTAGAAAAATTTAATTCCAAATGCTGAATTTCAGTTTCTAATTGTAGGGGAATGGTAGAAATTGATTATTGGGCACAATAATTTTGTGCTAATTGCTCAGAATTATAACGAACAAACACGAGATGCAATTTCGATGCTGACAGAGTCCAGGTTTCAATTCAAAATTCCCTGAGTTTTCCAGGTTTAATATAAAACTCCCTGAGGTTTCCAGATTTTCCAGGTTGATAGTCATCATGTAAGGGCCCAACTGTACGTTTACGTCATAACCGTTCTTCACGTCACAATCACCATCATCTGACCAGAAAAATCGATGCCCCAAAGACCTATGGCTATCGAACACCTACTGACCAACGGAATTTCTCACACATTTTTGTCTTTCTGCTCCTTGCTCTAACTACCTCCTTTAGTCCTTTTTTATTCAATTTAAAAACAAAAGACAAAAGGGCGTCTGCCATTGTACCCTGTGCAAAGGCAGGGTGGAGCAGCTTCCGAAGTAGACAAAAGGGTCCTTTGTCTCCACGACATGTCGCTGACTCCAACACCAACCTCATTTCCTAAAACGTATTTTCCCCACCTTCGTGTATGCAAATCCCCTCGTAAAAATAACACTGCGAAAAATAATAACAACATTGATTTTGGAAGTCACTTTGTTCCCTGGGTAATCAGCTTTTTTAAGAGTACCGCTAATCCATATACTGTACATGTACGTGTATGTATATTCGTTCCAACCCACTTATATTAACTTCGTAGCACACTACTGATCCCATTTTTTTGGCATGAACAGGCTAGCCCTAAGCTATTAAAATTTCAATTAGCTGGCTGTAACTAGTAGGGCATTTGAGTGGAATTGAATTGAACTTACGAGCTCGTAAACGTGTCAGAAGGGACAAAGTTGTTGTCAACTTTGTGAATTAGGAATAAAAATTATCTCGACACGAAAGTTTCTTCGACATTTTTTGATTTTCGAAATTGGTTACAGGGGTCGTTACGTCCAGGCTTAATGCCATATCAATCAGTTTCAGCGAGCAATTTTATGTGAAATTGACTGCTATTTAGTTGAAAATACAGCTCCGAGTTATCATTGAAACATCATCAGGTTTTCATTCTTCAGCAGATTATAATCAGTTCACATCTTTTTGTATTTAGTTTCCATCAGTTTACAATCGGATGATCAGTTTTCAATCAGTTGTCATTAGGTTGCAACCAGTTTTCCGTCGTTATCAATCAGTTTTCAACAGTTTGTAACCAGTTAATCAATTTGCATCAGTTTGCAAACATTTAATAAATTTTCATCATTTTTCAGCCCTTTTTTTCACTATGCAATCATTTAATCAGTTTGCTTAAGTTTTAACCAATTTACAATCAGTTTTCAATTTCTTATTTGTTCCCATAATATTTATAAACAACCTAACTTTCACTATTTTGAATATTCTTCCATTTTAAATTGATAGCCAGGATATCATTTCTCAAACAAATGTCAAACAAATGGGGTGGTAATTGGTATACTGAAAATCGGTTGATAAAAATACATTAAAATGGCCCCACAAACCTAGTTTGCCAAGCTTTCGTCAGTTTCCATCAATCTACACTCCTTTTTCACCAATCTACACTTGTTTTCGTCAATTTAATTTCACTTGCCATCAATTTACACTCAGTTTTACAGTATATCAGTTAACAATCAGTTTTATCCCATAAAAATCAGCAACACTATGACTTCCGTAATGGCGAGTGACCAGTGTGAGTAATCAAAATTTCAGGGGATGTCATATTTTGCTCAGGGCATCATCAAAGTACATGCGTGTACTGAACTTACGTAATGAATGTTCGATCACTTGATAGCTGCATCACATGAGGGGGTAGTTACATACGGTAGTTAAGTTCTTAAAGATCACGAACTGCCCACGATTTACGATTTCTCTCAACATTTCACGTTATAAATCAGTTGATAACTGCTTTAAAACGTGTCCATAACCCAGGGTCATAACAGCATCTCCATACAAAGCTCATTTTGTCTCAAATTTTTGCTTCTTCCGTGCAGCAGCAAATCACCATCACACTCGTGTGTCATTTGGGAGCCACTCCGCGCCCATAAATCCGAGGTTAGCGACACGAGCACTTAATTACGTGACAAAATATTCATCACTATCAGGTTGGTTACCCGCAAAAAAGGCGTTATTAGTCAGATAAAGGAGAGACTGCAATTAATTCGCCACTCAACACTCGCCCTTCTTGCCTCCGAACAGCTCAGTTGGATAAAAAAGTGAGTTCAGTTCAGGTAGACGAGGCATAGCGACTTTAACAACGAAAGCTAATTAGGATCGAGCTACAGCGTGAGGGGAAAAAAGGCGAGAGAAGCCCATTTATAAAGCTTAGGTAGAAACATTAGATATTTGATAATCACGCGGAGTCACAGACAATAACGTTGTAATACTAATGTTGGCGGTTGATCGATGGCTTAATCCGGGTCCCGTATGGGCTACATTATTTTCGAGCTACTGCGTTTTTTATTACCTATTTGAATAGGGCTTGGGAGAGAAGCGAAAAAAAAACAACGGACCCATAAAACGGCCCAAATGAGCAGCGCCTGAGAAGAAAAATCGCCTGTTTGCCGGGCTTAATTGGCTATGGGATAACAAAAACCAAGAAAAATATAGAGCACAACGAATAGATTTTATGGGCCCACTAGATATACCCACAACCACAACAGCAGAAAATAAACTACCTATACAGTCTTCACGTTGGCTCTATGATGGCAGCCATATTCATTATTGCCCAAGTCAGGTGCCATGATTTTTTCACGTACACCTGTCTAAACTGATGTCAGGTGCCATGGCTTTCTCACGTACACCTGTCTAAACTGATGTCAGGTGCCATGGCTTTCTCACGTACATGTACACCTGTCTAAACTGATGTCAGGTGCCATGGATTTCTCACGTACACCTGTTTAAACTGATGTCAGGTGCCATGTCTTTCTCACCCTGGCTTTCACTTGCATGACCAGTTTTCCCACTTGACTGAAACGGCCCAATGGGAATGCAATCTAGAGCACGAGGAGATTTTCTAAAATAGCGCGTGCGGACCAAGATGGCCGCGCCTTGGCGATAACAGATGAGGTTCCATGGTCATAAAAAGCATTTATAGCCCAGTTTCCCAAACTTTCTGCCTAATTCATTAAACAAAATACATGTATGCTTATCAGAAAGTCCATTTTACCCTAAATCCGCTTATCAGAAAGTCCATGTTACCCATAACAATTCATCAGGAACCTCCCTTTTACTTATTCCAGGTAACAATCCTTGTACTGTATATACCGTATGCTGTTATCAGCAGAAATAATTTGATATAATAATGCTGTGTTAGATTATCAGTACACACTGACTAATCACTTTTCAGAATGCGTCTTATTCTGTACTTACACTACGTTTACGCGCCGACTTTAAATCACTTTAAACTAAGTAAGTCATGCATGGCAGACTTGGTTTGAGAATCTGCATGGGGTTTGTGCTATTCATGCCACTGGCTTAATGCAAGTACACTGTAGCAACATGTTCCGAACAGTGTTGTTACCCATATAAGAATATATTTTCCCCAATTTTGGGTAATTTACCTATAGGCTTGGGTAGCAGGGCCTTATACATGTACATGAAGTTGGACACGAACATATAGACCATCTGAGTTTCTCTCGCCGGATTGCAGGCTCTCTCAGCTCTCAAGTTCTCAACTACACACAGAGCTGAAAACCCATTTTGGCTCCAAATTGGTTGAAGGGGGCCCTGGGCTACCGAACATTACGAAAGAACCATTACCCCCATCTCTCAGAGCCCTCACCACCATTGCTACGCACCGGCAAACCTGATGAACGGTGCATAAAACCATGTACCTGAGATTCTCTCTCTGCTCTCAGCATATACGGTCACTTTCAACGTTCAAACACGTCGCCATTCATTAGCCAAACAACCAAAAACAGGAAGACAAAGCGGCTAAATCACAGTCGATTAGTCGGACGTGCGCATGCGCCATCCTCTGGTCGGCCATAATGCGTTTTCAAAAGCCGCACAAAAGGGGCTATTTAGCCGCTAATCGCGTCTGGCGATTCGCAACACGATTCTGCATACTTTTCCCACCGTTTAACGACGGCCCGACACCATGTGGCTCTTCATCGGGCTTCATAAAGCGACGTGGTCACGTATCACGCCTATTTAGCCACTCTTAAGTCTACTGCTTTTTTGTTGTTGTTTTGGTCAATTGATGAGACAGCCATAGACAGGCTTGCCAAAACGGAAATAAATCGTTGATGCCGCTTCGTAAATCGTCAATTAACGGATATTTTATCTAGGACTAACATAATACTCACGTATGTCAGACGTAATCTTCGCTCAAAGTTTATTTTCGAGCATCGAAAAAGCTGAAAAATAAAACGAGCAAAAGTTCGATAGAAAAATGGAACCGCCGACAGTTTCGAACGTCTTACGTCACGATTCGAACGCAGCGCAGACCGCGCCCCATTTCCTAATAAGGCAGAGCCCCGCCTATTCTCGTGCTCGTACACCTATTGTTTTTAAGGCTCGCAGAATAAGCCAGCGTGGCGCACAATTGTTCTTATTGGTCCGATTTGAAGCTTTCCGTTGTATAGGAAACGTGAACCTGAACCAACTACAACTTTCCTCTCTTAAACTAATATTCAGCACGTGCCCCAAGAATATTAGATTAGACAGGTTCTACTGTAGCATTAACGCCTCCCTCTCTAAACTAATATGCAGCACCTGTTTCAAGGGTAGTCATTTAGTATCTACTGTAGCATTACCGTCCCCTTCTCTAAACTAATACTCAGCGCCTGCCCTGAGGATATTAATTTGACTGGTTCTACTTTAGCATTGAAATCTCCCCTCTCTAAAGTAATATTTAGCACCTAGCTGACCGTTGGATATTAGTTTAGGCTATCAGTTAGGATATTAGTTTAGGCTATCAGTTAGGATATTAGTTAATGGTATCAGTTAGGATATTAGTTAATGGTATCAGTTAGGATATTAGTTAATGGTATCAGTTAGGATATTAGTTAATGGTATCAGTTAGGATATTAGTTAATGGTATCAGTTAGGATATTAGTTAATGGTATCAGTTAGGATATTAGTTAATGGTA
>JAQGAF010001719.1:0-28172 GCA_034687865.1 Kryphioiulus occultus
AAATTTTATTATTGGTCCAATTATAATACATGTTATAATACAATAATGTTATACTGTACATGTAATTATTATATCTTTAATACGGTAAGAGATACAATGATAGTTCTTGAAGGTAACTTTTAGAGTCGTCCACGGGCTATCCGGAAATCATATTTGCCGTGACCTTGAATGTCCCGTTCAAGGTCATTCATGTGTCATGATTGGTCACTCGCGGAAAAAAAATTCTCGGTCGTTGTGACTCAATCAGAAAATTTTTAAACTAACATAATTGGACTAATTAGCCATCGCTCTACAATTTTCTAATTCACACTAGGATATTATCTGCAGCGGTTTCTGACATATTTGCAAAAAAAAAAACCACACACACGGACCGGGCACATGGATGACCTTGATCGGGACATTTAAGGTCACGGCAAATATGGTTATCGTATAGGCCGTATATCCTCTCATTGCATCTCTTACCATATTAAAGATACAACTTTATTTCGGTGGGCAAAAAAAAGAACACCCTGTATAATGCACGATTCCTACGACTTTTTTAAAACGAAAGTATGAGGGACTTCTGGTTCATGTGACACAAACCATGCTAACCAAAACATGTACTGAATTTGTCCAACCCTGCTTACAATTGTTAGCAAAACAAAAAAAAAATTAGAAAAAATCCCTGTTCACTGGTTTTGGCATTCAAACTACTTATAGAATAGATATGTTCGACCCATCTGTACTTTTAAGAGTAGTTTGAAATTTAAAAAAATCTTGCATGAAAAAAAAATTCCATGATATGAAATCTGATCAAGTTTCAAATCATCGTTTCAAAACAGTAACAGCTATCCAAGAGCACCTAAACAAGTCATTAAAGTTAATTTACAACACAAATTAAGAAATAGGGGGTAAGTGCACTCACGTGGGCCAGCTGATCGAAACGTCCAAAGAGTTCGTTGAGGAGCCTCACCAGTTCCTGGGCAGTGCACTGGGACGCCAGAACTGTAAAGCCAACGATGTCAGCAAACAGAATGCTGCAAATAAATAAAAATAAATGAATAAAAATGAAAAAAAACGACAGGTCGGTCAGATAAACAAGTTCTTGAGAGAAGCAGATATTGCAATTTCAAATTCATGGGTTCGGCTCGGTGTGTCGCTCTCAACAAACATTGCAAAAGCTCGCGATTTAACTGGGAAAGAGGATTTATGCTCGCAGCGCAAATGCACGTTGATGCAATCAATAAATAACGTGTTCCTCGAGATGCGACGATCAATATTGAGCGCGAAAACGAGCCGCACAAAACAACAGTTTCTGCGGCATTGTCAAGTGATCACACGGTCCATTGAAAGCATTAAACGGACGCTTTCCACAGCGCTGCGCTCACACTAAAAACCTTGAAAAATCTAATTTCTCCTCTGCGGCTATTATTTATCTCGCATCCCATTTAGTCGTCGAGCAAAACCCCTCCATCTTACTGTTTCAGACATTGCACCAATCCCCAACTCACAAATTCTAAATATCGTTTATAAGAAATGCAAATGCCCCACTACAGACCGAAAATTCCGCATCCCTAATTACATCAATTAGCGAGAACCCGGTCTGGATGACTTAAAAAAATTACAAAAACTTTTAAAAACTCAACCTAATATATCTTAACCTATCTTAACCTACAAGTAACCTTAGAATGAAAAGTCCACCTTAGCTGCCCCTAACCGCCAGGCAAACACTGCCAGCCAATGAGCATTTAGGAGAAGCCCATTTTATTATACGTAAGTTAACCTAACTTAATGTGCATAAAATCAAATCACGAAAACAAATTTAGCTTTCTCTAAGCGCCAGGCAGTGCACCAATCCCCAACTCACAAATTATAAATACATGTATCGCTAATGAGAAATGCAAATGCCCCATTACAAACCGAAAATTCCGCATATCCAATTACATGAATCAGCGACAACCTGATTTGGATGACTTTAAAAAACTTATAAAAAAAACTTTCTAATCTATCTTAACCTATATGTAAATTCCGCCTTAGCTGCCCTTAACCGCCAGGCAATCACTGCCAGCCTACAAGCCTTTAGGAAAAGCCCAAATTATTGTCATAAGTTAACCTAACCAGCTTTACATAAAATCATATCATGTAAACCCCTTGAGCTTTCTATAAGAGCCAGGCAATCACTGCCAGCTTATGAGCCGTTCGGAACTAGGTACAAATGCACTGCAAATTACAGGGTGACTGGCCGAAACTTCAATTAAATTCCAGGTTTTTCAGATACTTTTTGTAGGTAACTACCATATTTATCATTCAAGAGATCAATAAGACGAAAACATTTTTTTAATTAACAGAACTTAGGTCACCAACTCACAAAATCTAAATACACTGTACATTTATCGTTAATAAGAAATGCAAATGCCCCACAACAGACCGAAATTTCCGCATCCTTAGTTACATCAATTAGCGACAACCTGGTCTGAATGACTTTAAAAACCTAAAAAAAACTTATAAAAAACAACCTAATCTATCCTAACCTATCTTAACCTACAAGTAACCTTAGCATGCAAAGTCCGCCTTATCTCCCCTAACCGCCAGGTAATCACTGCCAGCTTACGAGCCTTTACGAAAAGCCCACTTTATTATACACACATGTAAGTTATGTTAACCTACTATACATAAAAGCATGTAAACCACTTGAGCTTTCTCTAAGCGTCAGGCAAACACTGCCAGCTTACGAGCCGTTCGGAACAAGGTTCAAATGCACTGCAGGATACATGTACAGGGTGACTTGCCGAATCTTCAATTAAATTTCGCTGACTTACAAGGTTTTTCAGACACTTTTTATAGGTAACTACCATAGTTATTATTCAGGAACTCAATAAGGCGAAAACATTTTTTTTAGTTAACAGAACTTAGGGTGTATTTTAGTTGATTTTTCATGAGAAATATTAGGTAATGATAATGAAACCGCTGTAGGCGAAATTTTTAGAAAAAGTCGATCACATATACAGCTTTACAATTGCATTGCTAAGACTTTTTACTAATCAAAATAAAAGTTTGGTTGTGACCCAACATGCCACAACAAATTTCATTCGGGTGCATATCGTTGGTCGTACTTTTTGCATGCCATCAGACGTTGGAATTCTCTTCCAAAAGACAGCAGTAAGGTTCGAGCCATTCATTTCAACAATGATGTAGGGGTCCACCCTACTGCGACAACATTTGTCGATTAAATTGGGTCGATGGATTACACCCCCTGCCACACGACATATCTTTGCTGACTGCAGGGTACCGAGTTAAACTGAATTGAATTTCCAGACATATCAATTTCCCTGACTTTTTCAGACCAAATCCAATTCCCTAACCTTTCTAGGCTTTCCAGACGGCCAGTCAAGCTGAGATTAGATCCTGCTCCAAATGTGCACAAATACAAACCCATTGTTTATATTTCCACCCTACGTGGGTATGATACAAGAATGACACCTATCCTAATTGTGTCAATTTGTCGTTTTGTTTTTGCTTTTTTTTTTTTTTTTTTTTGTGTGCATTTTTAATTTATCTTGTGTTTTTGGGCATAATCTAACAAAAACTACATTTATCCTAATTACGTAATTTCTTTATTTAGCTGCAAACCGTCAGGCAATCACTGCTAGCCTACGAGCAGTTAGGAGAAGCCCACTTCACGGCGCAAGGGTATCTTCTGTAGTACAGCCTAAGGTTGATCGTCCTTTTCTTGCCCACATATTGTACATGTATATTGGATCAATTTCGTCACTTATTTTCATCGCATTCGTGATACGTAAACCACTGCATGCATCACTCTACCCCAAAATTAGTTATTGAAACAAAATTGGCAGGTAACACCAGAGTGGAAAATGAAAAGCTGATATCTTGTTGTTTTACTACATTTTGATTTGGAATGCAAAACGAACAAAGTTTTCCATGCATCAAATGGAATTCCTAGCCTCTCGTCCAGCAATATGGAACAAAATCCAAGTCAGAAATCGCGAAACACAAGAGGAGGAGTGCAATTTCCGGTGTCGTCTCATTTCTCGGAGCAGTTTACCCAATTTTACAACGAGCATAAAATCTTAGTACCCAACGCCTTGCCCAAACATTTGGAAATCTTCAACAGCATCCTTAGAACGAGCACTAAAAAGAGCAAAACTATCTTGGGGAGTAACATATATTCTAGGCAGGTGTATCAGGTATTAAAAAAGTGGATATCATGCATAACATTTTTCCAAATGGGCTCCATTTTGTATTATTTCTGTTTCCGACCCATGGTGAATTTCCCCACATCATGTCCTATCTTTAATGGCAGACAGTGGCTACTTTCGGCACATGTGCCTCCACGATCATGGTTGGAGTCTCCTTTTTACGACATTTAGCAGGATATAATTAAATTACGGGCTTGTTGCGATTCATTAATCACGAAGTTGAGCAATTCTAACGTGATTATATCGTTTACATAAAGAAGCCAATTGAAAAGAACGTCGTTGCCTCGAAACGGTTCTGCAATTATTATGAAATCAATAAAATGTTCATTAATTTTAACCACCCGTCTACACACTTCATTAGAAAATTAAAGTTGAAGAACAAGAGGTTCTGAAACGATCGAAAAATCAATCGAAACAGCTTCCATAGTAGGAGTAACGAAGGCCTCGAACCACACAAGGCTTCTTGCATCTTTCTCAGCTTAATTTTCATAAGGTCGTATGGAACCTTCCATTAGTGCCCTGACTTCTCCCCTAATTCTGGTCGTAGCGCCACCTCCAGTGTATAGTCAAATGTACACTTTAGGCAAAATTTTCTCCTGTTTTGGAAATAACGTTTGGATGTTTGGAAATAACACCTTGCTGGGTAATTTGGTGAACAAAATTGTGACTGATAAGTAAATGACCAAGTTAAATTTCTTTAAATTGAATGCTGACCTACTTGCATTAAGAATTAAGAATATTCTTTTAATGCAATTAAAGTTCATAGTTCAGTCTCATTTCAATGTTATTCTTGGGTATACCGTACATGTATGGATCATTCTTGGTTAAAAGAATTTCAAAAAAAATTTCAGATTTCACTTTTTCTATTTATGTTTGACAAACAAGATATTTACTTTACTTCAGGATCCCTTTAAGGCGGTCTCAAAGCAAAACTTGAATATGGCATATGCCAATGTGAGGAATGCGATATTTATTGCTGGTTTTACATAACTCGAATAGAACACGAATTGTCATTAGGACACGGTAAACATAGTTTAGTGATTTTAAATTGACGATTTCATTATTAATTTCTTCCTCAGAATTGCTCGTCATCCCATCATTTTGGTGTCAACCAACAACCAGCTATGTGAAATGTATCAGTCATTTGTTGAGTTTCCCTGACCTTTTCAAAGTCATCAAAGTAAAACTATTTTCCCTGTCTGTTCCAGGTTTGGGGAACACAGATTTAAAAAAGCTCTGACTTCCCCTTAAAGAAACATGTAATTCGAAGGCCAATCATAAAACAAATGTCCGGAATATGTTGTTAACTCTGCACGCAGTACTATATTGAATGAGATGCTCAATCTCTCCATTTACATTTACGTTCATCGCAGGATTCAATACCCTGTTACTCACCTGACATTTTCGTGCTTCTGAATATAAATTTTATGAAATTGCTGTTCTCGAGGGGAAACAATATCTTCCTTCATCTCCATGGCGACGTGCTGTGGCAAGACGGAAAGCAGCAACCTCTCCTACAAAAAAACAAAACAAAAGCGTTAAATGCGGTTAAATTGCAAATGTGCATAAACACTGGGCGTCTGCATTTAACAGTTTCAAAAGAATCTTTTAAGATGAATGCGCATAAACTCTTTTACATGTTGTTGCAAAAACACAAAGAGAACGTAAGTCACTTAAGAGTTACTGAAAGTGCAGTCGCGATCGTAATACTTTCGATATCTTAAGGTGCTCATGGGACCATAATAATGTATGTAGTTATGTATAACGACAATTAGTAATACAGGGTTCCCCAACAGATGGCATTTTCAACTTCTCCTACATCTGGCTGACTTTTCCAGGTTTTGAAATAAATTTCCCTGACCATGTCATATATGTCATATATGGAATGCACAGCGTTAGCCAATAACTAGCTATAGAAAATGTATTTATTAATTTATTGTATTTCCGCGACTACTTCAAAATAAATCCATTTTCTCTGACCTTTCCAAACCATTCCAATTTTTTGACATTTCCAGGTTTTCTAGGTCAGGGGAAACCCCTTAATAACAAGGTTTCAAACTGCCAAAAATTTTAAAATTGCTTAAATTTAAGGCAACCTTTCTGGATTCAAATACAGGTACATAATTTATTTCATGTTCCAGAAGGCAGTACTACAGAATAGTCCCTATACTGTCCTCCAGCATAAACAACATGAGAAAGTGGGCTTTTCCTAACGGCTCGTAGGCTGGCAGTAATTGCATGCGGTTATGGCAGATGAATAACGAAATGGAATTTTAATATTAGTTTAGGTCAGGATAGGTAAGCTAACAACACTTCAGCACTAAACAAAGCACAAAAACACATGAAAAGGCTAACTTGAATCACCTAAATTGTATCAAATACATGTATATCAACATATATATTTAGAGCCCATTTGAAGCAGGGACTATTCTGTATTATGCAGAATGCTGCAATTCCGATTAACATTATTATGAAAATTTATAAAAAGAAGCAAATTGCACGACCGTATATTGAATTTGGAATGCATTAGCCAATTTCAAGTAGTTTGAACATACGTTTTCTGCGATGAGAAATGAGTTACTAACATATTTCCATTTCAAGAGAGGTTACAGAAAACGGTTTTTTCCTAGACCTTCAGGCTGCGACATGCAAATTTTAAGATGACAAACCGACATCTGCAATTTTAAACATTTCGGAGAACGAACGGACTGATCCATTAAAGCTTTTCCATTTGGTACGTGTACGTGGCAAATGGATTGATACATAACAGGATAGCATGCAAAACAGCTAAACAACGTCAAAAATAATACATGCACAGTATTCTAATTCAAATTCACGGAATTCTGTTTATAACACATGGCTTGTGATGTTTCAAGAAATCTCTTTCAGACCGTAGAGGAACAGACTTACTACAAGAGGCACAGAACAGCTTGCCTAAACAACAATATGCAACCATATGCACGTACTGTATACTATAGCGCTACTCATGTCCTTTTAAATTGCAACATAATGCTAAGCGTTTCAATGGAATGTAAACTGATTGTCCACATACTGCATAACCCAGATTAGAGTTCTGGTTGGTCTGCAACTCAGCGTGGAATTTTGTATGCTGGCATGTGCAATCTGTCTCTCTAAGCCTGAAACGCCATTGTTTGCCCTTATAGGTCTTAACAATGCCCTGCCGTATTATTGATGAGCCTAGTTTATATTCGCTCACGTTGCTCGAGTCTGTTATATTACATGTAGGTCTGAGGCTGGAATGACCAAACTCGTCTAATTATGATGATCCAAAATCCCAGTCTGTGGACAATTTATTCAGTTCATCTTTGGGCAATTGTGCCCAGGAAAGAGGTTTACAAGACCGCCTGGCACGAAATGAACAATATTGCATCCAGCGTTGCAAACGACCATTTGCAGAGCATTTATATTTATAGGCAGTAATAGTGCATTAATTACCTTGCCACAACAATCTTGAATCAACGCAATCAGAAACAAGAGAATGGTTATCCAAACAACCCATCAAATAAATGAATAAAAACTAAAAATAAGCCTAGGCATACAGGTACCGGAATTGCTTGACCAGCTATGCCACTGACCGGAGGGCAGGGAATTTGAGTAAACGAGCGTTAGAAAACTAATATTATTATAACAAACAATGGGACGACTTTGGTATAGTCCCTTCTCCAAATGTTCACAAAATGTTTGTATTTCAACTCCACTTGTCTAGCATACCAGAATGCTGCCGGAATTCAAACTACAAAGTACATGTATTTTACTTATTTTTGGATCTTTTTTTTCTATTCTGTGGAAATGTTGTGTCGTTTATTACACTGAACATGTGAATATTAATCAATGGTGGTGAATAAAAATACTAAATTTAGTGAATCATTTTTTCTACAGCTAGTCAACTTTTATGCAAAGTGGATTTCTCAATGTTTTTTTTTCAATTTTCCCTTATAATCAGGTTTCTAGCTGAAAGAAAGATCATGTGGTTTTGTTAATTTAGACAGAACGAGTCAATAGCAATCGATAGTGGTGAAGAAACCAGAAAATCAATGAGTCATTTTTCAATCGAACTTTTTGTGCTGGATTCTGCAGCTTTTTCAATTTTTTCAATTTTTCCTTAATAACTTCGTTTTTAACTAAATGCAGGTCATGTGGTATTGTTAATTAGATATAACAAGTCAATAGCAACCTATATTGGTGCATGCATATAGGACAATCAATGAGCCATTTGGTCTATCAAACTTTTTAATGTATTGGATTTCGCAATTTTTACAATTTTTTAAAAAAAAATTTCAATTTTGCCAATAGAACGAATCAATAGCAATCTATAGTGGTGCGTGAAAACCAGGAAATCAACGAGTAATTTTTCCTGTCGAACTTTTTAAGTATTGGAATTTCGAGTTTTCGCTTACAACCCGATTTTTAATGGAAAGCAGGTAATCATTTAACTAACCTAAACTAACCTTACAATGTGTATTCTGAATTTGCCGCCCCTAACCACCAGGCATCCACCGCCAGGCTCTGTTGGAGCAGTGACAATAACGAAGTACACCCAAAAATAACCAATATCGTTAACCTAGTAAGTGATTTTTGCACACGCCTCGAATTACCATCAAATCGTCAATAAGCCTGCTCAGTGTGGCCAGCCATCGATACGCTGTATTGCCAATGCAATAAAATGCCAGAAATGGCAGTTCTTCGAGTTTATCTCCGCTTTTCTTACCTATTAGAGACGTCTACTTTGGTAATAAAACGAGCAGGCTAACTTATGCATCCCATTTCCATTTTTGAACAACACGTCCCAGCCCATAAGCCTGGCAGTAGTCTTTTCTATATTCTGTCCAGATAAGATAGCACCACCACAGGTCCATCAATCCATAAGTGTTTATCTAATATTAAGTTGGCCACAATCCCTGCATCATGGAACATATTTTGCTCGTGATCGATCACCACCGATACATCTCCCAATATCAGTCTCGCTTGATTGGCCCCCATTAATTCATTTAAGGTCTTCATCAGCCATTAATTGTTTTTGACAGATATTAATCAAAGTGCTGATCATTTCTGTTTTGCGGTGCCATTGTGAGGGGGAAGGAATCAAGCATGTGGTTCCCAGCTTCTTTCCAACGTCTCATCAAGCACAATTAATCAAAGGGAAGGTCAGCTGAACAACTTGGTCAAACCTCCTCAATTTATTTATCGATGAGATTGCAGTCAGGCGAAGTTAGCAAGCTCTTTTTCGTGGAAAAGTGAGCAAGCTTTCTTACTACTGTACTTTAAGGGGCTTATTGCTGAGAAAACGAACTGTTACTTAAAACTCTTTACTGTTATAAATGTCTTTCTTACCAGTTTTTCATTCTCGTCTTCCATTTCCAGACGAGCCCCAATGCAGTTTCTCGTATCCAGAAAGACCTTCCTCTGCGCATGCTCCATCAGGTTGTGCACGAACATCCCCGCCACGTTAACGCTCAAGAAGATGAAGACATTGGCCAAGAGCTGTGAGGAAATAATAAAAATCCATATTAAAGCAAGCAGCATAAAACGCATGAAACGTGGGAAAAAAGCATCCAAGATTAAATCTGACTGAAGTAGTCTGCTTTTTATGGGCGTGAAATGAGTTTGGAAGAAACCTGACTAGAAATAATTTTGAATATGATTAAAAAAATGATAGGGACTAACCACTGAGATAAATGCCGGGATGTAGGCCTACTTAATAGGAGTCCCTACTCCAAACAAAAGGTCTGTATTCGATATACCGAATATACACTGTGATTCATCAAAAAAAAAGGTTGATTTTGAATAATCTGAGCGGGCAATACAACTCTGTAATAGAAACTTTTTCCATCGAACAAGAAAACTACCTATTCTATTAACGGTTTTCACTGTTATGATGATCTTAGTATACAGGGCGGCAAACAAATTTCAAGTTTTTAAATTTATGACTTTTTGGAGACAACTTAAGGATTATATTAGGATTTTTTTTCAAACGATTTAAAAAATGAAATTCATCTTTATGTTACAATACAAAGCTAAAATAACAAAAGTGGTGTCATTTTGCACCAGTAACAAGTTAAAGGTTTTCAGCATTTAACTTAGTGCAGGAATTTTTTAGGTCATTTAAGACAATTTTTTAGTACTTTTTTAGGATTTGTCTGCCACCCTGCAGTAACATTTATAAGTGGCTCATTACTGTGAATCACCCTGTATATGCTAAATGAGCCTGTCCCTAACGGTCAGGCAATCACTGCAAGCCTACCAACCGTTAGGAGTAGCTGACATTCTTGAGCACAGGAGTCATTGAACTCTATTCGACGAATAGAGTTAAAATATGCAGTGTATATAAAATGCAGATTTGAAACAGGGGCTATATTAAAAGTACAGTTAAATCCTTTACATCTGTCTACACAGCTAGTACACCCTCATGGACGATTTAAACTATGGCATAGTGTCATCTATGGTCAAAATCAAATATACCTGTACATGTACATGAGATTTCGATACTTGGCACAATACAACGCAAGAACAAAGAAACCTTAGTTTATTAAATATTTGCCATTTACGTTTTATTTTCAAATTTTTCCACACAATGTAATGCTTAGAGTTAGCAGTGAAATCAGGCCAGGCATACCACACGTTTTCCCCCACTGGCATAATATTTCGTATTAATATTTACGTGTTTGTATGATTGTTGTAAACGCGCCAGACTGTTTGGCAAACACAATGAAAGATGTTCAACCAGTTGCAACCCATTTCGTGTAGCTATTTGTGGAAGCTGCAGTATCTGGGCACGTACGGCCAGTGACATATGGGAGTTGTGAACAAGGTGCATGAGATAACACGTTTCTAAATTAGCGT
Source organism: Kryphioiulus occultus (assembly GCA_034687865.1). Lineage (NCBI taxonomy): Eukaryota > Metazoa > Arthropoda > Diplopoda > Julida > Julidae > Kryphioiulus > Kryphioiulus occultus. Next base: position 11,058 of record JAQGAF010001719.1, read on the forward strand.
CAATTGGCAATAATGTAGCCTGGCATCATCATTCACTGCCAAAGGGAACCGACGTTGATACTCAAACATACATTATGAAACTGATGAATATAAATATTCATGCAAAATCGTTTCGCAGACAGATGCTTCCAGATGTTGGAATCAAGTTACACTTCGATACTGTAATTCATGAGTGAAATTACTGTGCACCAGCTTTTCATTAACAAAGCCAGCTTAATCGATGTTGTATTCTAGGGCGCTCGTGATAATTAAAATCGACAGCATGGTGTAGCTATAATAAGCTTAGATAGAGCATTGTGCCAAATGAGTTTTCGACAGCAAGAATGGAACATCACAAGTGTTTGTATATTTTAATTTGCAGTAGTTTGCATTTAAATACTCATTTAAATACTATTAAATAAGTCATTTTTTTAAGCTTGACGTGCTATTGAAAAACCCGCCCCATATTTTTCCTCCATGCAAATAACGGATAATAAATAAAATAAATAAATATTGGCTTAGCGTCAGATATGCCATTTAGTACCTATTCCTAATGTGCAAATAATACCGGTACATGTATACACACAAGATTGACACCATTCCTAGCTGTCGGAATTTATCCTGTTTTATATTTTTGTTTTAACCTAACCGACCCTACATGTAACCCAATTATATTTTTTCGGCCTACTGGAGAAGCCCACTTTCTCATAGTGTCTGCACTGGGGCAGGGTCATTGCCAAAGTTCACCGCAAATTTAAATGCTTATAATTTTTGTATGAGATACGCTCGTAATGTTTCGAATTTTCACACTCATATCAGGGTTCCCCAGATATGAAATTTTCAACTTCCATTACTATTCCAGGTTTAAAAAATCTCCCAGACCACCATAATCATTGAAAATCCAAAAATATGACATATGCCAGGGAAATCTGGAAGATTTGTTTTAAAATCTGGAAAGTTAGGGAAGCTGAAAATCTCCTCTGTGGATGAACCCAGTTATGGGTGCAAAAATTCGAAATAAATTCTCTCATACAACAATTACAAGTTATCATGTTTATAAACAACAGAACAAATTTTCCTAAGATACCAGGCAAATGTTTCATTATTTTGTTTTAACTTCACTATTTCAGCTCTTGATTTTTTGTTATCTACATGTAATGCAATAGCCACGTAAAATGTATTACAGATCTGTTCATATCTAATTGGATGGCATCTTTATTACAGTAGGCCTAAATCCATTTCCCTGACGTTTCCAGGTCTTGGGGGAACCACGGATAGCATCCTTCCCTTCATTCCGATAATAATTGACATTTACATGTACTGCACCAAGAATAGTAAAACAGGACTATAACGTCTTGGCATTAGTTGATATTCCTTAACATGATAGTCATACACTAACGATCGCTTGTAAACAGCAAAATAAAAATAGTGTACACTGCATTCCAATTTATGTTCCTGTAGTCTGAACTAGGACCATAGATGGCAGTGCAATAATGACTTCAGAAAAGGCAAAGCCACTTGTTTATCAGTGTTACTAGGCTGATGGGCAACTCGCTATAATCCTCCCTTTGCAAACGTTAACGGATAATGCTGTAGTCTAGGCATACTCTTGGCAGGCTTCATTAATTGGATTTAGGAGAAAAGCATTTCGCTCTGCTTACAACTAGCATACATACATGTATATATCCATACCGAAATCCGCTTTTTATTCGAGCAAGCGCCTGAATGCGAAAAATATGGGAATTAGTCTTGGGTTGTGCCATACATCTGGTGAGGTGTAAGCAGTCCCCAGATGGAGAATTTCCATATCCGTAAAAATTGGGTTAAGTCTATTGCTTCTGGAATCTAAGTGAATGTGCAGGCAAAGAAGCACGCACGTTAGCACCAGTAATGGTACAAAAACCTCATAAATTAGTCACAAGTGGGAAACGTGGGCCTACCCTTGTACTGGAGGTAGGGCAAACTATAGCAGTCATTTCAAGTATGCAGAGAAATGTTTTGCTACTGACTATCAAATTAGACTTGCTGGCACAAGGCAACTCCATTAAAACGTAACTTATGATGTCCTTTACAATATGCCCTGTAAAAAATATGTACAATACAGTGGACTCCGCTTAATGTTATCGCGGATAATGTTATCATTCGTTTATTGTTTTCGAAATCGCCTAGACCCGAACGCTCGTATACAAATACACAGTAAAAAATCATCTGTTATTGTAATCAACAATTCGCTTATTGTTATCATTTTCCCTCACGGAGGATTCGGATAGCACGGGAAGTTTTCATTGACGAAAATATTCCAATAGCAACCACACTGGCTAAATCTGACACTTGCCAGGCTGTCTGTGAGTCACAATCAAACAGAACTGACTGATGAAAATGATTTTGACGTTGACGACTATGAAACGTGCATCTTAGTTGAGAAACCATCAAAAAGTGCTGAGTTGACAGAAGCACTAAAAGTTTGACTAGGTACACTGTATAATACACGTATGAATACGAGAATTTCGTTTCAAATTATACAGGAAAATGTAATTTAAACCAATATAAGTGTTAATCGACATCTTATACCATATAAAGAACCAGCACGACGTTTCGCTCATCTAAGAGCTTCCTCGGATGCAACTAAGAACTGAATGGGCAAGTAATATTACAAAAAAAAATTAACATATAATTCATTAAGGTGTTAAAGAAATTCTAAAACTAACACTTAGGTAATTACCAAAACATATATTCGTAAATAGCTTTGTAAAGTTCAATTATGTGTTGTATATGTACATAAAGCAATAATAACTCAGTACCGCAAATCGAAAGTGTCGATTTGCCAGAAAATTAAAGCCATGCACTTAGATTTATACGTAACATGCACGTATGTTTGCAAATTAAGTTTTCGATTTGTTAAAACACGATGGGCACAGCCAATCCCTGTTTCCAGCTGGTTATAAATCTTCATATCTAAGCACATAGTGCGGATAGATAACTTGAAAAGTCATTAGGCCTACAGGTCTTATTGAAAGTTTGTAAATTTTTATTCTGCTCGCCTGCCATATCTGCATTGAATAAAATATATCCATATATGCGGAACTTCTTCATCTAAATTCTATTATATTTCACGAAGAAGGGAAATGTGCCAAATCCGCGCTTGAACCTTGCCTTTGGATATGCGGCATGGCTTAGAGTGTGACATAACTTGTTTGTTTTAGTAATCATGTGAAGCCATGGATATCAGAGACGAAGCACGTTACTTGTAAATGGCTACTAAAATGTCCATTCGCAAATGGCTTACGGAAATTCCAAACGTGCAGATGCCTCTCTAAATAAAAGCATCAAATGGTCGCATTTACTGCACGCACCAGACAGATATTTAACTAGGTTGCCGAACTAGAGCATCACGAAATCGCATATGTTGTTATTGTTAGAACACAAACTGTTGTTTCAGAACAGCTAATTTTAAATGGAATGGAAACTACTTTCGCAAAATCTTGAATTCGTCCATTGCAATGCTACCAACTGCTGTGCATGTACACATGCATTAGTTTCATATTCACAATATGTAAATATATTTAAATCGATAAAAACTATCAAATGAATCATGGTTTCAAATAGCCCTAAACTGATAAATGAAAAACTACAAAATAAATTACAATAAGCTGAAAATTTACCACGGAATAATTCAAATTAACTTACACAGGTTTCCCAGAGTTTTAATAACATAAAATCCTCTGACTTTCTTAAATTTTTCCGGTTAAAAATGTTATTTTCCCCTGACCTTTAGACTTAAAAGAGTTTTCCCATAGACCAATATACCGGTACATGTACAATATATACATGTATAATGTTTTTAATCAATATGTCATTGACTATGACGGTAATTACTAAATTTGAGTAATAAAGGAATTCGCATAACAACAACATATTAATGCACTTTATTAATTCGTATTTTTATTACAAGTACTAATATGCTTGGGATTTATTTTAACTTGTCAAATTTCGATATTTTCATATAATAATAATGAAGTAAATAGAAGGAACCAATCTGCCATATTAGGGTTATCTTTTCAATGTTCTACTCTTGGTTCTACTGCCATTTTCACTTAAAAACCTCAGTAGACGCCAAAATTGATTTATAAGCAGCCTTCTAGGTTGAAATTACAATTCAAAGACAGAAAATCAACTGACATTTTGACAAAATTTCAAAATCCCCATGACTTTACCAGGTTTTCCAGGATTATCAAGTTTTGTGGGAACCCTGTTTAAATTTTTTAAGTTGAAACAAATAAAGAGATAAATTAAACGACTGGCTTTTGTTAAAGTCTTACCCTCATTACATGCAAACCTGATTATTTTTTTTTAAAAAGTTAAGAGTTGCAAAGAATAAATATTGGGGAAATTTAGGTGAACAAAAGTTTTAATTCAAGTATTTGGTTCACAGGTAGTACCAGGAGGCGGCGCTGTAACCGCTATAATCGAAAATTGTGTCTATGTAGAGAAAAGATAAATGTGTACTTTGGTACAGTGTATCATGATATCAAATCATCAAATAATTGTTAAGGGAAATTTCAAAATCAAATTTTAGGTAAAGGAGATTTCCAGACTGAAGGAATTGCTTTAGACTTTCTTCAGAAATTAGTCTTAACACTGATTGACGATTTTGTCACATTATAACAGTGGGATTTCCAATGTTCATGAACGATTCGTTTACCTTTTTCCAGAATTTGTTCCTTGTTTAAAAAAGAATTTTTGTAATGACGATGGGACTTTACGATCTCCCTGTATTGCGGTTACTGTAACTGAGTTGTCTGAATTTATACGAAAGGCAATTTTCTTATATTGTAAGAGAATATTTCCTATATTACAGTGCAAATGTAAATACAGCAGATATTTGGTTAAAATTACTTTTGTAAGATCACTGCGGCAATATCGGTAAAGGAATGAAACGTGGACGTGGCAATTTCGCTAAAATCTAGATCCATTGCTGGATTTCCACAGGAAATGCTTCTTGCAGCTTAATTACTCTTGAGACCACAAATAAGACAGTTTCCAGTCTCTAGGATGTACTTTCACAAAACGTTTTAGCACATTATGGATTAGATGGAGGACAAAATTTCCAAATTACTAGGCGCTAGGCAATATAATTAAAACTAAAGCAGATTTTCGAGAAAAACTGCCGAAATTACCATACATGTACATGTACTTGTCCAGTTTAGCGACATGGATCATGTTTCAGCGATTATATTACTCCCCTGCTTTTAATATCAAGCATATAATTTATGGCATATCATGGCCCCGCATGATGACATCCGAAATAAATTAAGTTTGACAACGTAGCGCAGTTAATTGCACGATATTTACAAATGAATGACCACGCAAAACTTCTAGTGTTTCCAGAGAATTCAGCATGACATAGCTGCATTATAATTTCATCGTATCACCTTTTATAATATTATTTCCGTTCACCTATAGGCATGACATCTCCATGTTTTACATGAGCGGTTATTATTATCTACTTTATGTGTGTTTCCCAAGCATTTGTTAGTCCATATAACCTGTGACCTGTTTTTAATGACCGTCGTTTTTCACAAGTCACTCTTTGTTTCCAATCTGACTGACCCAATCCAAGCGTCCTACCTTTTTGTAAGGCTGCTCAATATTTGTTATACAATACATGTAGATTCTGAATGGGACATTTATTCAAATATGTTTCAGTTATGTGTAAATTTGTAAAATGATTCAGTCTGAATTTCAGAAAGATTGGACGAGTCATGTTTTCAAAAATATCACAAGGTGACCACACTAACGATTTTTGATTTTTCTGATTTCCAGATGACGTTATACCTTCAATTTCTCTGATATTTTTTATTGATGAAGCACCAGCTATGGAATGCAAGGTACTATAGCCTACTACATTTTAATCAGATTATTGCAATACTAAATTAACTAAAAAATTAAAACTAAATTAAAAAGTTATCAGTAAATCACTCCAGAGATCTTTCTAATGCAAGATTTGTTTTGTAATGTCTTCCATAAATACGCAAGCTTGTGTATGTGTACATAGAATGTATACATAGAACATTAAAAAGCACAGCCAACCCCTTTACAATCACCTGATTGGCCCTCAAAACTGACTTTTAATTTTAAATTTCCTGATTCCCCAATATTTTTATTCCCCGACGTTTCCCTGATTTCCAGGTTATGATGTCACCCTGTATTATCAAGTAATACAAGCACTATTGTATTATTATTATTATTATTACTGTACTTTTGTTCATATCATTTCCATTGATGTTAATAGAATACATGAAACCTCAGAACATATATTGTTAATATCGACAAATGGAAAATCCATACAAAGCAATGGATAAAATGTAAAATACGCCGATTGAAAGCACCAATATATTTATGTATCATCATTCTCAAATTTAACTGTCCCACTCATGCAGAAATCCTTACAGTGAAAAAAAAAAACAACATCATATTTTATTAATTTTCAAATTCAGCTTGTTTTGCGAACTTATTCTTCCATTCATTTAACGTAAAAGTGAATCACTTGTTCTTTCATCTAATAGGGATCTCTTTGGAGGATTTGAAGCAGGGCAGGTTACACAGACCATGTTTGAGCAAGCATCGATGAACAAAAACCGAAAATTTTATGCAAATGATCCAGCTGCATGAAATTAAATTTGATCAATCGTGCAATTCTACAGGGTACTACCCTATACCAGAGCATGATGGCGAACTAATAAATTCATGAAGTTGTCTGCATTTCATATCCACATCCGTATTTAAAGAGTCGCGAGTTTATACCTAGGATGGCCTGGGAATATAAATATTAATAAAATATGAAATCCATGCGTCGCGCTAATAGTCGTGGTTATAAATAATTCCGCTCGCAATATTAATTAATTTCGCATCAAATGGGCACGAGAAGATAAAGCATAGTGAATTAGGTAAATGGATGAATTGAGAGACATGTCGTGTTGATCCAGGTTGCATACCATGGGAATTTATATTCAAACCAAGCCGCAAAAGAGAATGTGAAATTGGCTCAGTTTTCCAAGCTTATAAACTGACTAAGACGAATAAACTGCATATATTAATATAAAGCGTGGAATTTTGTGGTTTTACCATGGCATCTACAATGAAATCGTACGAGAAACTTAAAAATTCATGAAAGATAAATATCAAGCAATAATTCGGTATTTGCCCCGCTGCTGCCCTGCACTGTTGGACTATGAGAAAGTGAGCTTTTCCTCAAGGTTAGCAAGCTGGCAGCGATTGCCTGAGGTTAGGGGCAGGCACAAACAAAATTAAATCTTTGGTTAGTATGGTTTGGAGTATGTTTTTATAAACACATAAAGAACACACAAAGGAGAAATTTCGATATCTAGAACAGGTAGCATTCATGTTTACTAGAAAAGTGTAGTGTTGCAAAATCAATATTTTGAGCACACAATGGAGCAGTGCATACTGTATATCCGAATATTACTTTGAAATATTTTGCGTTTTAATTTGTGGTTGTAACTTTGATTCAGGGATATAAAATAAAACATGAGGTCACTCAAAAGTTTGCTTCCTTCCACGTCACAATACCGTCATTTTAACGAAGTTTACAAATAAAAATAATGTTACCTGACGCAGTCCCAGTCGCAAAACTGTTTATTAAATAGATTACTAAAAACGTAATAATTGAATGTTACATTTTTCGTAGCCTTATTTTTGTAATATTCATATTAGATTCCTTTATTAGCAAAGCGCACTTTGCAATAATACCTGCAAAGACATGCATGCTAAAGTCGTTAATACAAGTGCCATTTTGCATGAAACAGACTGCGCCTTTAAAATATCCAGCCTATTAAATCATATAGATTATGACCCTAGAGCGGAAACCCACTTCCCTTATACGCGTTCGCATTAGCCTTTTAATTTATTAAGCTACTGCATCGAATAAACAAGAAGTTGGACACATGCTAAATGAATTCTCGAAAAATGCACACATCTTGAAAGGCAATTTTCCGGGGAGCCCTTCATATTTGCATGATGTATAATTGATTGAACAAACACGTATAAAGTTCACTATCGTATATTCACGATCTAATTTCCCTAAGGCCAACCTCCATAGAGGTTTATAGAAACAATGTATATTTATTGCAAACATCGCCAGAGGTCTAATGAAAGCGAGGCATAGACAATTTTCTGAAGGAAAATAACACTAAACAATGGCAGCTTGAAAATAAATGGCAAAAAACTAATCTATCAAGGGATGCACATGTATTTAAAGTCAAATGGATCCCATGTCTACAGGTCTCCCAGATGAAATACTCATCAAATTAAAGCTTTATTCCGAGATATATGATTCAATTAAGCTTTCAGTTTTGATTAGTAGCACTAAGTGTTGACAAAATAATGGAAAAAATCTTTTAAAAAGATTAGATTTAGCGTGCGTGACAGAACTGTGTCATTAATTACGAATAATGCAGTTTCATCTCAAATTTAACCTATACAAGAATATTTAAGTGCAACCTTATTCAGCTTTTGATCATTGACATTTTATTGCCAATTAAGCTAGGAATTATAAGACAGTTTATTTTCAGTGGATTTATTAGAAACATTATTATTATACCTTTTCTCGAAAATGCGTTTATTAAAACATTGCCATGCGCTAAATGTTTAAAAAGCAAGTTAGGTTATATTTGGAAACGCTACGACGCAAAAAGTATCAACGAAACTGATTTTTTTTAAATTTTCTTGAGTTTTGAAAAGATGGATGCTGACAGAACTGTCAGCACATAGTGATCTTTGAAAGAAACTTGCTAAATTGTATAGCCGTACTCAAATAACCTACAAATTTTAATAAAATTTCTCATTTTTATAAATTCCCTGTTTTGCAAAGCAAGTGTTTCAAGAGGGAAATAAAGAGTGCTTAAAAATACATGAACACTTTCCAACATTATCTATAGATTGAACTATCTATGGGCTAAGCACCTGGCCCACCTGATGGTATTTTTGCAAGACATAGGACAAATATCACTATTATAAATATAACGTCATTGAGAAAACCAAATTTTGACATTGCAACACACACATGTATGACATGCATGTGTACATGTACTGTATAACGAGTTGTGGGCAACGCTAACAGACCTTGAAATTCTAAAGTGTACAAAGTATCCTACTAAACCAGCATCTCTGTATTCTTACTACTTGTATTGGTGATGATACCTTCAAAAGATGTCCACAATGCATAGTTGCACAATTTCCTCAATTGCTTCAATATTAATCTAGAATCTAGGTATGTGTCATATTTCGAGTTCTTATTACGTGACACTATTCCCAGAGCTCCCATGGCACACATATACAAAAATCGATTCCTGTCAATCTAAAACGCTGGATCAATGTGGTCTACATTGGGTATCAAACCCTTGGCACTAATAGCTTCCTAAGGAATGGGTGTGGCTCATGCAATTGCAATGCCATTGAGTACTAGACCTCTGACAAAAATAAACCTTCAATTTAGCTCGAATAACGGAAACAAATCCAACGATTAAGTCAACTCCCTTTTCCGATAATCTTCGTGCTTTCATCCACATCCTCGCAGTCTCGTTTAAGACAACCCAAATTCATTTAGGGCGCAAGATATTCAGGCAGGCTCCTTAGGCGCTATCTGGTAATGATAAACATTAAGCTATAATTATCATGCAGGATTGAACGGCTGCAAAGGTGTGGTCATGGGAGCAACTGCCTAGAATATCCCAGAAGTGGCGTTTTCACGCAGGGAGTTGTGCTTCTTTGCAAGTTGGATTATAACAGTAATTAATTGAGTTCATCTGATGAATTTTGCTTTTAGGTGAGTAAGCAAAAATCGATGAAAAAGCACCCAGACGTTTTAAATGCAAATATTTCACTCCAGCTCTAATTCGTTTATTAAATCCCCAATGATTCCCGAGTGAAAAGTTGAATATAGAAATATATTACGTATCCTGTGCATTAATGTACAAGGTATAATACCAGTGGCATGGCTTTATTAAGTCTGTCTTAAATTTGGCTTACGTGTGGCCTAAAATTGGCTAAAGTTTGGCTTAACATTGACTTTAGTGTGGCTAAACTTTGGCATAAGCGTAGCTTAACATTGGTTTAAGAATGCCTTCACTTTGGCGTAAAAGTGGTTTAACATTGACCTAATTGCGGCATAACTGACACAACTGTGGCCTAACTTTAGCTTATGAATGGCATAACTTTGGTTAAGTATTGTTTAACTTTGGCTTAAGTATTGTTTAACATTGGCTTAAGTATTGTTTAATTTTGGCTTAAGTGTTGTTTAACTTTGGCTTAAGTGCATGTGCATGTATGTTGGGTTGATTGACTAAACCCCCTACCACATCGTATTAAATTACTGACAGTAGGGTACTGAGACGAATTGAATTGAATGTACAGCGAATAACTTGGGCTTAATAATGGTTTAAGTGTGGATCAACTTTGGTTGCAGTGTGGCATCACCTTGTCTTATGATTGGCTAAAGCACAAATGGAATACATTTATATCATATTATATGACCATACATGTACAGTACATGTACACTGTATATGGCCCATATTTACGTGAGATGCATAATTTTACACTGTAAGACCAACCCTGAATAACTTTAATTTTATTTGTAATGCAGAAGCATTTCAACAGTAAATTAAATAAGTAGATTTATAGCCACATGAATTTCGCAAACAGCGTAAGTTCAAGAACAGTTACAAGTGCATGTAACTGTAAAACGTAAAGTTTACAACGTAGAGGGGAAATTAAAAATAATGTTACGGCAGCAAATACAGTGTAAATGCAACGCTGTTGTTAAAGCAATCCCAGCTGTTACAGAGTGCTTGAAGAGTATGCAGCCATATACAAGTAGTTTTAAATAATAATTAACTCCCACTCTGTAATAAACGCAAACTAATAAAAAGCCTTGTCAACAGAAGGTTATTTCATTAGCTAGAAAATTCAGATACTATTCCCACTAAAAACCGTCAAATGTTTATAATGTTTCAAAATACCATTTCCAATCTTCATTTGTTCCACGCATAAAGTCTAATACTGTAGCCTACGTTTTAATCTTTATAATGCATATGAACTTCACAAAAGAGCCCACTTGTATAAGATTTCAATTTCATCTTGTCTTCACTAGCAGCCTTTGTATTAAAAGAGGATTCTTGATATAAATTTCAGCACACACACCACTAAAAAGCACGTCGTATGTTAAGTGAAATGCCATTAGAATAACACACAGGAATCGTTCAGAAAGAACAATTTTTGAAGCTTCTTGTCGTCATTGAAAATAAACACAATATCTGATAATCTCATAACGTAGAAGAGTTCTTCATTTCTAATTTTGCCAGGCAACTAATATAATGAATATACAGCAGATTGTACGCTTGAATGTAGCCTGTTATGCATTCATAACACAGCAACTAGCACTCAAAACTTAAATCTGTTAAGTGAAAAGAGCACCTACTGTACTGAGAAGGAAGATTTCCATCTGTTAATACCGATTCCAACATACATGTATAGGGTTAGTTCGCATAAGTTTAGTTATGTACATGTATAATATAAGATACGAACACCTGTCTGCGAACAAATGTTGGCGAATAACTTTCTGTGTAGAAGTACTATTTGAGGAATTTTATTGATAATTCTGTATGTGTATTATGAAAATAAAATTGAAATTTTGGTTGAGATAAATGGCTTGATATGTTGTAGCGAAGACAAACAACACGTTTTCGTGTGGCGTTGATTAGAGTTATTTCAAAGGTTAAGATCAAGACGGTCAAGATGCACTAATCAAATAATCTAAGTACCTTAACAAAATTAAGGTGGGTTTTTGAACTTGCATATTACGCGAAATTCTCTTCAAAATAATTTGAAACTTGGAAGATGGTCAACACGTCTCAAAATAGGGATTCCGGGCCGAACATTCCATAAATAACAAGTAGAACACAAGATGTTCCTTGTCTGCACCACTAAGTCCTGCTGGGGAAACATTCGTGGTATGCGAAATGGGTTGTGGGAGGAAGGTTTCATGACCCCTGCAGAAGAAGCTATTTCAGCAGTAGTGCCAATGCTGACATGCATGATGTGGCCATGTGGCACGGAACCCACCTTAATTGAAATTCATAAAAAAATTAACACAACACGAGTTTGGCATTACTTGTGTAAACAAATTCCAAACTTAAGTTGCCATAAGTAACAAGAAAATAACACCATGTGCCGATATGCATATTTTTCCAGCAAGCCATCATGGGATCTTTCAAGGATTAATTGGATATATTTTGGAGGCTAGGTAAAATAGTTGAATGTTTTATCAGATCCGGCAATTCAGTTAAAGGCATTTTCAACTGGCAAACTGCCCACACAATACTGAGAAAGTGCGAAGATTATGCGATTGATTTCATCGAGACTTTCTAGAGCTAGGTCTAGCCACGAAAAAGTGGAATTAAGTTCCAAATTGAAAGCCTTTGGAGGTGTAGGGTGGGAGTTATGTAGCTTGCCCGTTGGCGTTCTCAGCATGCATAATGGTGTCATCTTAATCCGATTGGATTTATAGAAGGGATTTAACAGAGACCTTCAAGTAACAGGATTAAACGATCCAGGAACTTTCTAGCTCATCGTGACACTGTACGGCTTAAGGAGTTCACAAACACAATAAGCTGTTTGCCAGAAATGAGGTCATTAAAACAGGTTACCACATTTATCACAGGGAAATCCCACATGTCGCTGATGCAATGCAAGGTACCAGTACTTTAGTTTAAAAATGCTTCATCTGCCTTATGAACACTCAAAAATCCTGGGTGTAGGCCTTCTTCAGTACAGTATATTCTCTGCTCCAGCATAAACACAATAGAAAGTGAGCTTCTCATAACGGCTCGAAAGCTGACAGTGATTGCCTGGCGGTCAGGGGCAGCTACGTGTAATTCCGACAGCCAGCTAAGACAGGTGTCATTATTGAACCATAGACAAGTAGAATTGAAATATAGGTTCTGTATAAATATTATGTGAATGTTTGGAGCTAGGATTGTACCGAAGTTTATCCTAAATTCATGTATATCACGTACAGCAGCTTCAATTTGTGTTAGATTAAATTATCTAAGTGTCCACTAAAGAGTACAAATAATGTACAAATTAATTCGAATTGAGGATACGAAAATTATACAGGGGTGCTCCACCCAATGCATCATCTCACCATTAGAATCCTTAATCAAGCCATAGAAAATTCCTGGTATTCTTAGAAAAAGATGACATACAGTGAGGATTAATAAGCAAAAGTATACTAGGAGAGGGATATCATTGTACACTAGACAAGTAGAGTTGAAATTAAATATTATGTGCACATTTCGAGCAGTGACAATAGGCCTACCCAAGTTTACCAAAATATTTCATCTAGCCTCAATTTGCGACTGTCAAAACATCCAAGTATCCATTTTAGGGTACGTGTATATAAAAACTACATTTGATCAGTATTTGTATACCAAGGATGCCACCATGGTTTTGAAAAGTATACTTTACAGGGGCGCCACACCTTATAAATCATTTCTCAATTCGATTTATGGAAAATTCCTAGAACGTTTAGAAAAATATGACATCCTCGGAGGATCAATAAGCAAAAAGCTATTTTAAAGAATAATTTCAAGTTCTAGGGTTGTAATTTTCTGCTCACATGACTGTTCCAATAACTTGGTTCCGTAATCGCACGCGCATTGGCTGAATTATCTCATCACATCTAGAGGATGTACAGTATATTGCTTATATCGATTTTACTTCGCTGAGATAGGCTGCCTAGGATATGAACAACTACAAGTAGTAGAAAAACGATTGCATTCTACGGTACCTACATAAACAGCTTATAAAGATTACATTGCAGGATTTCATTGATAGAAGTCCCACCCACAACATCTCGGTTTGCATTCACGTCAGCCATAAAATTCAGAAAAAAAATTTCCTTAGCCTGGATTCGTATTAGAGGCAGACCGCTTTTAGCTTCTGGTAGAGGAAGCCTAGGATTCAACATCATAGAATTGTCACGAGTTCTATCAAGAAAGGAATATTTATGGGCATAGTTTCCTTCCTGAGTTTCTCTGGTGTTCATTATCAGCCTCAGTACCAAATTGAATTGAAGGAAATAATACGGCACTGGCCTACACTGTCTAACAAGTTGATGCCAACCAAGTTAAAATCTACATGCACTGTATATGTTACTTGCCTTTTTATGTCATTCCACATAAATAGCAACACAATATCAGTAAGAGCAAGAAATGTTTTCCAGGTACATAGTCTCATTTTTCCAGGTTCAAAACAATATAACTTATGGAATTGCATGCCCATACGGATTCTTATTATTGGTCTTACTTTCTGCATGCCATTCGACGTTGGAATTCTCTTCCAAAGGATAGCCTTAAGCTTCAAGAAATTCAATTTGACAATGATGTCTTGGTGGTACCCACCGAATCTTAATTTGGGTTGATGGACTATACCCCCTACCACATGGTATTAAATTACTGATAGTAGGGTACTGAGTTGAATTGAATTGAACTGAATATTCTAATGAATACAAAGCCTTTAGCTTTTCTTACAATTTGTGGTATTTTTTGCTTAAAATTATATATTTTTAACTTGTTCCTAGGCTAAAATTAGTCGTTTTCATTAAATCATTGACTATTATAGTTACATGTCTTCTTCATATTATTGTGATTTTACTAGATTACACATTGGTTTTCCTTAACTTTAAATATTAGTGGAAAATAAATTAATAAAAGCACAATAATATGAAGAAGACATGTAGATAAAAAAGATTTAAATAAAACGGCTAATTTATGCCAAGGAATAATGTAAAACTATCTAATTTTAAGCAAAAAAATGCAAAAAAATTTTCTTAACAAGAATTCATTACGTGTACACATTCATGCATATAACACATGCACTTTAGCACAGAAAGCCAGTTAAAGTAAAGTAAATAAGTCTTAAAGATCTGATTCATATCGAAGAAAATCCAGATTTCAAAATAAAAATAAAATTGGGATTTCCCCTTTTACATTGTGTGGTGTGGACAGAGGCGCCGAGTTACGATAAACAAACATGAAATAAAATGATGACACTGGAAAATTCCAGGTTCCAGTT
Organism: Kryphioiulus occultus; assembly: GCA_034687865.1. NCBI lineage: Eukaryota > Metazoa > Arthropoda > Diplopoda > Julida > Julidae > Kryphioiulus > Kryphioiulus occultus. Next base: position 26,187 of record JAQGAF010001719.1, read on the forward strand.
CAAATTCCCTGAGATTTCCAGGTGTTCCATGTCGGATATTTCCATGAAAATGAACAATTATGTGTGCTTGGGCTCAAAATTTCATGTTTGCATAGATAAGGTAAAATGGTTTGAAATTCAAATATAAGCTTACAGTGCAGTAGCCCCATAGGACATCCATTAGCTGGTGCAGTAGTACATAATTACTCTACTGCAGTTTCTGAATAGGCCTACATGTAGTTCGCCTCATTGGAAATATCCTTAAAACCACATTAAGACGGAAAATCTATAGACCGAATAGATCTGGATTTGTCCTGAAAATAATCCGCTTGCGAGTGGGCGTACATTTCCAGGATGATTAAATATCGGTTGATGTCATCGAACATTTGCATTGATCGATATAAATGTATAGGGTCTCCACATGAGGCTTTGAGACATTCGAAGATTGGTCCAATTATTTTGATACCATATACGAAGAATAATGCATTGGAAAGTGAGGTTGCATGAAATGAGCATGGTAACTGCAGTTCTACTACATCAGATGGGATTATGGAATATTGGAAATGAAATATTTGCGGTCAATAGAGCCTGGCGGGTTCTCTGTCCATTGTTAAAATGCTCAAACATATTGTCGATATCTGTCAAGGGCATTAAATTTGGGATGAAAAATGTTCATGGGCAGTAAAATGAACAAAGATCAAACACAATGAAAGAATTTTATGAAGACAGACTCGCATGAACAGAGGATCTAGTTCATTGGTATTTCCACATTCCACGTTGCTGTGCAATCATGTTAAAGCACCTAGTATTTATGGTGTAATTAGATAAGTTGCACATATATTTTTTTTAAAAACTATTAACGTTGTCGTTCATAGTTGTTTTAATCTTATTAAAGCGCCATCAAAGTGCAATGCAATATCTTAATCACTTCCATTACTCTGATAAATTGCTTGAGCATGGTGATTTAAGGCAACAAAAATAACATTTAGTTAAAAAAAACTGCTAATTAAATGGCATTTCAATTTGTTGGCGATGAAGTTGCTACAGGCTGCCTAATGTAATGCAAGCAATCACCACCAGCGTCAAAGTTTGAAGGGATTCAGTGTATAAATCCAGTTTGAAATGTTCAGATAGCGATAAAATATACTTTTGCCATGTTTGTTATTCGTATGAAGGGGATTTCGTAAGCTGCATGCACTGTGCTTAAAGAATTCCTAAATATAAACACGTAGAGTACGAAAAAGCATTCGGAATTCATATCACTTGGTGCACATCCGCCTCACATTCCATGATGGATTGCAGTTGAAAAGGGAAACCAAATTGGTTTAGCAATCAATCATTTACACGCATTGTCGTAGAATTACAAAAATGAGTAAAGGCTGGTGCAGTTACAATTTTTAAATTATCGTGCAAGATAAACAGAATAGGCCTACAAGTATTGGTTTGACATTGAGTGACATTAGCACTGTTACTACCTAAAAACATACATTAGAAGTCAGCAAGTTGAAAATGTCCTGGTGTTCTTTTTACTTGGCAAGTTTCACCACATGACAAAATTCAGAATGTCATCTTACACCGTAATTAGAAACAACTGAAATTCATCCTGCATCGAAAGTACCTTTGATATTGAATTAAAACAATTTCAATAAGCTACAAATTCTATGCAATCATCGCCTTGCCACTCTGTTCTTCGAAAATCGCCTTGAAAATATACAGGTAGTTGCATTTCAGAACTGCAACTTTTTGTCATATGTCAATGTAAGATGATACTACTAAACTTGTAAAATGACTTTTCCAAGCGTTTAATTACATCCTTAGAATATTTCAATTATATAATAAAATAATCATCTTGTCCTTGGTTTTTTCTGCTGTCTTGCACGTTATTTCTTAGCAGAGAACTAAACGTCAAAGGCTCTTAACGGGAAGTTCACCTCCCACCCCTGCCATGTTAAAAAATTGAAAAAATTGTATACATAAAATCTCTGCGAATAATGAATAAATCGTCGT